>CM076569.1:521779537-521963135 GCA_034641835.2 Pinus albicaulis
ATATTATAAAAAGATTATTTGGACATCTCACGCAGGCAACTTGATGTAGCATGTATTGCATTGAGATAAAAGAGATTCAACGAACGACAGATATCTCTAGTAGATAATGTTAACCTTATTGTAAAGTGGAAATTAAAGAATCAACAAGAGTCATAGATGTGTAGCTACAACAAATTTAGTAAGGATTTCTTCATATAGTGTATATTTAATAGTGGATTGACTTAATCCTAGAATTGTTATGTTCCACTACTCCCACACTCTATCGGTTTTGGGATATCCAGATGCATCAAGCCTCTCCAAAAACATTGTATGTTCCATACCTAGCAGCGTTGCTATCTCATTGCATCGACGAATACATAGTCTTCGAAAATGGTAGTGATTCTTAGCTCCTTTATTTCTTTACACCAGCTGACGTTTAATTGTTCCAAAATTCAAGTAAAAGAACAAAAATGGGGGCATTTCCAACAAAGGGCATCAAATTTAGATGACTTCCAAATTTCCAACAACATCACTAGCGTGTCATTTAAATTTGTAGAGAGAGCATTTTTTAATTTAATAAAATTGTTTTATAATATTAATTAATGCAAAACTTTCCATTCCAAGTGCTATGAATAGATCCCATTGTTAAATGCATGCGCATAAGGTCCACCAAATTCTCTAATGCAAGTGTCATGAGGCGAGCCCATTGTTCACAACTTATGCATGATCACAAAGTGTTGACAAACCTTGCCCTAGGCATGTCACGCCTTGCTAGCTATCTTTTCTCTGCCACACGGTGTCGCCAAGCCTGGATTTTTGGTAGGGCATGAGAGCGATCTTCATTGAGGTCCTATATCCCATCAACTCATTCTCCATGCCACATAATGGGTCCTCCTGCGAGGTACCAATAATCTATTTGACATTACTTTAGGAATGAGGCTAGTGTTCTTACTACAAGGAAAGCACAAAAATTGTTGGATTACAAAGAGCAACCTTCTATTTCAGTGTTTGCTTACTTGCTGATGGAAAATTTTCATTGTAGCATTTAGTTATGTCCAGAGTAAGATGGTTGATGAAAAATTACACAAGTAAATAGCTAAATGAACATAAAATTTATATAATTCCTTATTTATTCTTTGAGTATTGAGGAAATTGTTGGTTTATTATGTTGCCATGTTGGGCAGGGAAAATTATGAAGAAAAAATAGATCAATTTTCACATTATTTATTTTATCATTCAGGTTAATACAACTCAAAGGAAAACTTCAAAGAGCTAGACAAAAAATTGACTAGGAAAAGATTGTCTACGAGACGATGGAGCCACCCTTGATTTTCCAAACAATGATTGCAAACCTCACCAACTTGCCCATGTCCAACACTTATCTTCACGAAGAAAGGATTTGTAGTAAAAGCCATATCGATTCGGGTAGGCAGCCTTGATATGCAGGTCTTGAAGGTTGTTTTGAAGGATTTTGATTATATTAATTCCAAGGATGTTTTTGGGGTTCTAGTCCAATATCTTAGAATCAAAGAGAAGGCCTGGGATTACATTGATTTTGTCAGGAATGCACATGTCAATGATGATAAGGTTGTCATGGCCACATATGTTGGCTTAGACAATATTGAAATCTCTAAGGGAGTTCAGAGTAGATATGGTTATTGTATATGCTCAGAGGTTTGGGGTTTTGATTGCATTTGGAGGACCTCATGCCACTTTTATGGATACTGCGCAAGAGTATAAGAGAATCATGCCTTGGAGGATTATAGGAGTGAGTGCGGATTCAAACTATAATCAGGATGATCTAGTGTGTGAGGTTTATTCTCGTTTTCCTTCTTCGGGCATTCTAGGAAAGCTCTACATTGACTAGTCCAGAGCTGATAGTGGCGAGGTTGACAACTTACATAGTTCAGAGTACCAAGAGTTGTTGGAAGTAAGGTTGATGTATTGCACTGATTAGAGTGTGACGAGGTCAAAAATGGTTTGATGGAGGGAGATGAAAAGGATGGATTTTATTGGTTGGGATGAACAATGTTTACTTAGTGCAACCTCGTAGGGAGACACCTTTGGTGTAATAATAATTTTTAGATTCCCTTGCTATAAGGGCTGTTACTTTATTGACTCGGCCTATGAATAAATAGAAAAATGTAGAAACATGGTTGGAAGTTAGGGTCGAAGTAGTATAATAATGGGTAACTACTTTAATTAGTGTATCTTCTTCTCTCAAACAGAAGAAAGAAAAAGGTGCATGTAATGTATTTGGATGGAGTAGTTTAGTTATTCTAATTTTTGGACTTACATTGGAATAAAATCAATTAAATCACAATAAATAAAATAACTATAAATCACACTTATTTGTTGTTAAGGACATAACTTTGCTCCAAGCCCTTCAATTTTTTTCACCCCTTTCATTTGTTCCAACAATTCCCATTGCAGTTATTTCTCTACTACAACTTGCAATATCTCTACCAGTTATAATAGAAGGGATTATGGGGGGAGCAGAGACCAATGTCATTGATCAGGTGCTCAAAATTATGCTAAAAAATGAAAGTTTTCGGAATGGTGTGGAACCTAAACGACCGCGTAGATCTCGTCGTTTTGAATCCAACGCAACTCATTTTGCGGAAAACCGACACAATATGCTCCCAAAAGTGCATTCTGTCCACTTTGTCAAAAGGCAATTTTTTTTTAAAGCAGGAAAACCCAGTCAGCAGTCCATACAGTTGACTTGGCATGCCCATGTGGCAGGTTGATTGGGTCTAGAATATTCCTCATCGAATTGTGTGGTGCCAAGTGGCATGATGTCATTGGTTTGTTAAGGCGTGTTGTGATTGGGTGGGCATGTGGCCAACCACATGGTACCACGTGATAGCACGAGAGGCCAAAAAAAATTGGTTAAGTCAAAGCAGCTATGCTGTGGGTCAAACCTGTAACCTAGTATCCACAAGCCTAATGCATTACCACTGCGCCCCACGCCATGTTACTTAACCACTATGGGCATGACATGGTTTTGATTTCATATGGCATATTCATTAGGGGTGGGGGTTGGGGTATATCCCCAACCCTATTTATTGCCGAGGTGGGACCATGGGTGGGAGGCTAGCCTCGCCCCCCCCCCCCCTCCCCCCACTCCCCCACTAACTGTAATCGCAGCAAATGTGATAGCACCATAACATGTTGTTGTTACCGTCAGGTTATAAGCCATCAGACCATGGAGTTAACCATCACCACCAAGCGTGCCATGTGTCCATTGCCTTCGTGATCGCGTGACAGTTACAGTAACCGTCGGCCCAAGTTTTTTAATAAAAAAATATTATGCGCCCAAAAACAATATAATTTGAAATCCGGACTTTAGGCCTTATTAGGCATTTAAGCGCTTTGACAATTTCGCTTGGTTTTTGGTGGAATTGGCACTCCATTAGTAGTTTTGGGGGCAAAATTGTAGGTTTGGTGCCGAATTTGGAGGAAATTATGGAGCGGTTAGTGCCAAAACTTGGGAAGGGCATAACTTACTCAGTTTTTATCCAAACTGAGCTCAGAAAGAGGTTGTACAGGCATTTTTGGATGTTCTGGATTCAATGGAAACCTCTATTTTCTGATTACAACACATCTATCAGGCCTTTTTGTAGGTTGAAGACAACAAGTATGGATCAATCAGAGATTGAGAGCAGTTTTGGAGGCCATCTAAACATTGAGAAGACCTTGTAGGGGTAATCTCATTTCCCGAAGATCACTGTAGCAGTTGTGACTAGCAAGGTTCAGCTCAGAGGTTCAATTTATTTGTTATTAAGTTATGTGTATACACTTCAATGTGGAATTGAAGTATGCATGTGCTTGTTTTAGCTAAATTCAATAAGGGTTTTGAGATATTTGTAGAAGGTGTTTGAGCTGTTGTAGTTGTGAGATTTCTATGAAAAGAACATTACCTAGGAGAGGTGATAGCTACATACTTATTGTAACACTTGTTTACGTACTCCATTAAAACTGAATATATTGAGTGGTCTAGTCATGTTGATAGACCTGAAGATGTAACCCAGGAGGGGTGAACTCTGTGAACAAATCTTTGTCTTTTCTCTTTAGTGTAAAAGTTGATTCAAGACACATTTTTTTTCATGCTTGCAAAGTATTGACGAGATCCTTAGTTTTGTTTTACCCGTTTGTGGAAAGAGAAGCAAGATTAACTAACTTTCCCATACAGATCAGTCGCAAATAATAGCTTTATTGTGAATTTCTAAAAATTGGAAGATGTTAAGATGTTGTAGAGAAACAAAAAAATTATGGAAACCAACTTTAGCACTACGCAGGACACATTGAACAATATTCACAACCAACTTCAATACCAGTAGAAGAGGTTGCAAAATCCATTGAAAAAATGGTTAACAAAGATGGAGAATGCCCTTCAAGAGGCTAAAGATCTGATCAAGTAGGCTAATCGACAAAGTTAGAGAGTGTGGTATTAACATTAGTGTTGCCTCCACTAGAATCTAAACCTTCCCATGCAAATTAGAGTTTGGAAGGCCACGTATGACGCCCTCCTTCAAGAGTTCAATACAGTCTTCTTAATAAATGGCATGACTCAATTGTGTATGTTGTAGCACCTCAAGTAGAGTTGTTGCTTCAACCTGTGCAAGACTTTGGTTTCAAAGGGGCAAGCATATGAACTTCTTAGGATTAGCTATAGACATGGCTCAATGGTCCTTGTTTCTAAGCTCGTGTGATTGGTGTGTACGACATGGGGGGTGTTGGCAAGACATCGTTGCTGAAATTCATGTACAACACCTGCAAGGAGTAGTTAGTGGTATCTTTGATGTCGTTCTTTGGTTCACTATTTCTTAGAACTTTCATATGAAGGCGTTGCGAGTTTCTATTGCTAAATGACTAGGATTAAATATAGAAGAATATTCTACTAATGAAAAAAGAAAGATGAGATTGTATGCAACTCTAAAAAAAAGAATTTTTTCTCATATTAGACAATGTGTAGAATGCATATGAATTGTCATATAAATAGAAAATTACAATTTATGAGAAGAGTATGAGAAGATATGAACAACGAGTATATGATAAGGTATAGAATCTTTTATATATATAAATAATTATAATTTTTAAAATATAAAATAATAAATAATTTAGAATTAAATTTTATAATTTATATTTTAATTTATATAAAATTTATTATTATTTATTAGAAAAATATTTAATAATGATTTTATTGTAAAGACAAAAATAAATATATTTTATTATTAATAAAAATTAACTAATAATTTAGTTTGAAATATTTTAATATTTTTTTCTCAAATTTGTCTCACACCCAAATTTTATTCAATTCATTATTTTTCTAAGTTAATTTATTTATGTGGTAACCATATTTTCGATCCACTTTATGAACACATGTACGTACGATTATAATTACTACAAAATGCACTTGGCACTTGGATGTCATGGTTTTGAATCATGCTACCTTCTTATATATAAATAAAAGTAATTTTTTTCGTTGTTGATATATTGTAGCTATATTAAAATACAATTGTATTTGACATGTATGTAATATTAATGATTCAAATAGTTGTATGGTTCAATAAACAATAAACCAGGTCAAATAACAATATTTTTGAAGAAAATTATTTCACTTCTTTCACTACATATAAGATGATTTGATTATGATTTAAAAATATATAAATTCTAAAATTGTCTCAATGAACTTGATAGTAATAATAATGCAATATATTATAATTTACAACATTAAAAAATGAAATACTCAACATATATTGTACTCTAAAATCAAATAGTAATAATAATGCAATATATTATAATTTAAAAACATTAAAAAAATGAAATACTCAACATATATTGTACTTTAAAATCAAATAATATTTTACAAATAAGACTAGTGTAATTTGAATTGTGTTGTAATTTGTAATGTGAATGGTCTTGTAATTTGAATTGTGTTAGCGATGCTTTTCAAGATCCTATCACATTAAAAAAAATGTGTCCAACCTAAAACCAACCATTTATTCTAAGATAAGTAGATAATTAAAATATAATCCAACCCAAAATTAATATGAATGAGTTTTGTTTAATTAATTCAATAAGATAAAATAGTTTGTTTTTAAGCAACCATTTATCATTAGAAGTAGATAATTAAAATATAATCAACTAAGAATTAACTTGAATGAATTTTGTTTAGTTAATTTAATAAGATAAAATAGTTTGTTTCTAAAATTAATTTAAATGTAGTCAAAGGAGGAGTTAGTATTGAATTAGGAATCAACATGATGAATTTTGTTTAATTAATCTAATAAGATAAAATAATTTGTTTCTAAAATTAATTTAAATGTAGTCAAAGGAGTTGAAAACATTAGTTTTTGGTTAATCATCAAAGAGAAGGGAGTTTTGACCTTTTTTTATTGGCCACAATTGTTGGTTTTAAAAATCAAAACAATTTGTTTAATATGATAAATAAAGAAAAAGCTCAATATTTCACAATGTATAAAATTTAGACTTTGTTTGAGGTGAACAATACATATGGAGTTATTGGTTCATTAATGGGTGGGGTAGTATATGGAAAATGGACCGATAACTCTATATATATTGTTTACCTTTGTTTGAAGTTTGCTTCACAAATTTCAAGGTATGTTGACTATTATATTTTAAAAGTTTAATGATCACTTTCCTTTCATTGCAGTTCAATTTATAAATGTACGACATGCAATTTTAGGACAGTCCAAGAACTACAATTACATAGAGAAACTGCTAGTAACACTTTGAGGGATTAGAACATAATATTTAAATACAATATAGTGTCACTTCCATATTGATTCCCCACCTTCAATGTTGAGCTTGTTCCATTTATATAAATATGTAATAATATGATTCTTGTGACGCAATGAAAATATTACGTCATACCTCCACGATTGTAAATATTATGTGATGCAATAAATTCTCGGCTAAAGTAGCTGAATTTTTTGAAAAATGGTCGTAATGAGCAGATTGTTGGTCTGTTAAACATGACATGGAAGAGGTGGAAATTGTAGTTGTCATTTTTTACGATGTTATACTCCATTACAAAACCAATGTGTTCATATTGTTTATCTTCAATGGAATCGTTCACAAGTATCATGTCAAGAAGACTTTAGGTTTTATTTATCATTACACAACCTCAAGGTTTCTTCTGATGCAACCATCAATGCATTTGGTCTTACCACTTCATAGTTTCTCACAACCAAGGTTATTTTCAACACGATCACTTTGAACACGTGATTTTGGAAAGGAACAAGAGATTTTGAGGTTGGACTGATATTTTGTGACATCTTTTATGGAGGTTCTTTCATTAACAGGCACACTTGGTCATATGAGTATTCCAACAATTCTTGATATTAGATGAATGAATGACCTACTTAACGCGGTTGAATACCAAAAATGATATCTAATTTTTGATATTGTTTTTTATCCAACTAGGCAAGCACCTACTATCATAGACCACTTGCGGATAAATACATTAATAATCCAATAATTAATCAATTAATTCTAGTGCATGAGTAGATCACTTCTGGTAATTCTCCACATACATATTGCTAACGAAGCGATGCAAGTGAATAATTAACTCCTCCTCTTCGGGAGAAATGTTTCCATGTTTAATATTTGGAAAGAAATTAAGGATGGCATGTATACTAAGGAGGAGCGGAGAGGCACATGCGCAAGCATAATAATGGTGGGCAGGGACACAATGGCTATTGCACTCGCCTAGTTCTTTTAGATCCTGCAGCAGTACCCACATGTCGAACATAATATTTTAATGGAGATAAAAGGCATCATAATTCGGAGAATGCAGACATCAAAATATGAAAATGATCTAGACCTATTTAGTTTGTGCAACTGTACCCATCGGTTCCCACATATATATTAGATGAAGTGAACGACAATGTCCCATTGGATGGAACGAAAGTGAAAAAGGGGTCAATGGTGTTGTGCCTCTTCTACTCCATGGCCTGAATGGAGATCATCTAGGGTAGAGACTATCACGATTTCAAGCCAGAAATATGGCTCGAAAAATGGAAAATTCATGACCCAATCAGAGTTTGTATTTATGTGTTTTCAGCAAAGGGCCATGTTGATGCCTCAAAAAATATGTTGACAATGTGAAAATTGAGTGGGTCACTTCATCCATTATTTCTCGTTGTATCACTAGCATATCTATGCCATGTGTCAGCTTTTCTTTGGAAGGGGGATGACAAAAATGAAGCATGGGGATTAGCTGGGGTGAACAGTGTCTACTCACCCCAATCCCACAAAGAAAACACCTTCAGTGTAAAAATTGAGTTTAAGTTATTTAATTTGTAAAATTCGAGTGTTCTAGTTGTTTTTTAGGGTGATAAATTCATTTATGCATTCAAAAATGTATTTTAAACAATAAAAAATCAAAAACTTACTTGAAATTATATCACCGGATTTTAGTGACAAAGGTCATTTCATCTATAAGTTATACTATGTCATATATTAGTTGGTTTTAGTTTCCATGAAGTCTCAAATTCAAATTTTACTAGGAGGGGTTGAGGATAGAAGCCACTTTGAGGGAATTAAACTATCCCAAGGGAAATCCAAGCTCCACTGAGCTTTGCATAATATCATCACACTAGTGAGTAGATCAAATTATGATGATAACATCCCACTAGTGGATAGATTGTTCTTCCATCCAATATATGTGTTAGCCCTCTCCTAAGCTCAGTATAGTTACAAAAAAACGCATAAATAAATAATTTGAATTATGAGTTTATGAGTGAGTAAATGTTTTAAGCCAACTTGTGAGAATATGAACCTCAACACCACAAGAAATACATACATCCCTAAATATTACATAGTTGCTTGGGATTTTTTTCTAAACTTCCAAAGTTTATATCTTTAAAGCAAACAAAGGGAAATGTTGAAAAGTATTAAGCATAAATGTGGAGGTGGAGCAAGAGCAAGTGATCTATGAGTTCAACAACATGGAGGAGAAGCCCATTGGATTGTTTACAAGATTGAATTACATAAGATAACTTTGCATTTAATGAGTGTTGATGGAAATGGGAGCCACATGATTTATATCTCCATTTTTGTTTCCATGTAAAGCTATGTTAAGGAGTTCCAACACTATATTATGGATCTTGATCATAACTATGGAATTTTCTTCCAAAATTTTCCATATAGCCATGTTGTTGTGTAAAACAAAATGATGTTTGCCATCCTTAATCCAACTATCATCCAAGGGACAAAATTGACATCAAAGCAAGCATCAAAAGGTTTTACTGAGGCCATATGTGTGTTGTTCTTGACTCGATTACTTTTACAGAACATCAAAAGGTTTTACTGAGGCCACATTTGTCTTGTTCTTACCTCGATTACTTTTACATAGCATCAAAAATTGTATTAAAGGGAATTGAAAGTATGAGTGTTACACAGTAATTTGTCACCGTCCCTGCAATCACCATCTCGCCCATTGGAGGGTCGTTTCTGTGACCAATAAGCAGTGTCATGCCTTGCAAATACCATCATTGCATCCCTTTCCATGAGGACAACATTCCTTCTATTGATCATTTCCTGAGCAGACCCCTAAAAACACCTATTTTTGCATTGGCGCTGGTAGCCCGTTATGTACTCGCGCCAATGGGGGAAAATTAACACTGAGCCCGCGCCAATTGGCGCTCTGTCCCAGTGTTGCACCCGCGCCACTCTGTTTATGGAAAGTTTTTTTAAAAAGGAGGCGAAGTTTTGATTACAACAACTTCGTGGATGAGTCATCAGGAGTGGTTTCGCCTGAATAACCACGGCCTTCCTCCTTTGGCCTCTTGTTTCCACCATATGGGGAACCTCCCAAAGGATAAGGCCTCCCTTCCACTATTGTAGGGATCCCAACCTCATCCTCTCCTCTATAAATATAGCCTTCATCCATTGATGAAGGGGCTGAAGGGCTGATAGTCTTGAAGTGCTGAAGCTTTGCATCTCCCTATTCCCAAGAGCCTTTGTGCTGTAAAGAATCCTTTCTTTCCCTTAAGGCCAACTCAAGTGAGGAGACCATTGTTACGAGACTCTGGAGAGGTTTTCCCTTTCCTTGGCGAGCTTTGCGAGACGTGGACGACCGGAGACCCGTTCGAAAGAGGCTGCGACGTCAGAACTTGGTTGTAACTTCTATTCGTTTATCATTTAATAGATGACTATGATTATGGTTCCACTTCGTTTTCCATCATGTTAATGCGAGTAATATCTTTTCTGACCGATATTTAGTTACGTATGCTGGTTCCTATACTTGTATCTGTTCGTTTATTCTATGTGCAGGTGTTCATCCGCGGAGATCGTGGAAGGATTGTGATCTGCCAGGGCTGAAGGACGGGGACACTTATTCTTCAGATCATAGCGTTGGAATCCAGGTAGGCTTCTATTCCAAGTCTTTCATTCGTAACTAGGAGCTTGCGTCATAGCATTGTTTGTTTGTTGCTAGACCCCTGCTGGGCTAGTAGGGATCGCCTCTGTCCGCAGAGGGGATTTACCTCCTCAACAAATTGGCGACTCCACTGGGGATCTAGCTTGTTGTTTGATTTGTAAACTATAGACGGAGCCTGAAGTACAGCCAGATAGCCTTCGAAACGCTTTTGCCCTGCATTAGCGGAGTAGATCAACGCTACTTCAGTCGATCTCCGGTTTGGTTTACGGACTGAACAACTTGGAGTCTTTGTCTTGCCTTGCCGTTTGTCTCTTGATTTTCCTTGCTTGATGAACCTTCTGGGTTGGGTTCTTTTTGTGTTTTGGCTTTTGGTTCAGCCCCCAGAGGATCAGATCTAACCTCTGCTTTTCCGAATTTTCACCTTTTCATGGTTGGCTTGATTGGCGCGGTTTATAGCCTGACAGTCGCGCCAATTGGCGCATCTCGCCAGTTAATCACTCGCGCCATCCCCTGTCTGGCGCGGATTACAGCCAGACAGTCGCGCCATTTCCTGTAGGTGGTAGGGTTACCCTTGTTCGGAAGCTTCTTTTGGTCAGTACTTTGCTTCTGGGTTTGTTTTAGATTCAGCTTGAAGTGGGAAGTCTGGTCTTGGTTGGGTGAAATTCTTTGTTTTTTCATTTTCAGGCAGTGGCACTTGTTGTCAGTTAGCAACCCGCGCCACTTGGCCATTGGCGCTAGTTTTCAAGTAAAAGTCGCGCCAGGTGGCGCCAGTTGTCAATGTACAAGTCGGGCCACTTTCAGGGTGTATGAAAATTGAGTTTTTTTTCCCTTAATCCTTCAACAGTGCGTCTTTCCCTTCGGGTATTTCCTCTGTATGAGCATAGATTACATTGCTCATTATTTGGAATGTCTTCTTTCTATGATTGTTTGATGTAAAAGGGATGAATGCCTTGTTTTGATCTCTTGCTTTGGAAATCCTTTTTGTGTTTGACCGCATATGTCTTGTCAACTTTTGAGGGATTTTGTCACAAAGTATTTTGAAACAACGGTTGCATTCTTAGTGTTTGTTTGCATCCCTTTTGCCTTCATCCTTCATTAAGGAGATTTGCGTTTATTTAGTTTTCGTCTCAAAGTGTTCTTTTTGTTAAAATGCATTAGATCACATTGCATTGGAAAATATTTTTTGAGATCCATCATTGAACTTAGATTACATTGTTTAATGATTGAAAACTAGAAATCGCTTTGAGTGCATTCTCTTTTATTGAAAGTATGCATTAAGTAGATTCTCATTTCATCAAAAAATGCATTGAGTGCATTCGTATTATTTGAAAAGAAAAGGAAATTGTGCATAGATTACAATTGCATAGTTTTCGGAAAAAGAATTTTGCATAGATTACAGTGCATAATTCGCTTCGTTGGATGTTTTAGAATACTTTTGGATAGTGAAAGTCATCTAGTTTGGAAAAGTTTCGTTTTCAGTTTTGCTGTTTGTTGCATCATTGTTTGAAGCTCTTCCCTTAACTAGATAGCATTCATCGAATTGAAAAGTTTTCTTTTCTCATATAGTTTTGCATTTAGGAGTCTTTTGAGACACTACATACGATAGGGCCTGGAAATTGAAACTTAATTGAAGATCAACTGTAAAATTTATTCAATTAACCTAAGGCAACATTGGAACCTAACGAAACATATTTAGAAGGTCTAGGCTAGAGACGTGTTCCGGCGTCGTTAAACCTAGCAGCTGTCGTTCGCCTGTTGGCTTTAGACAGCGCTAGTACGGACTTGCGCTCCCCGTACCGTCGCGTATATAAAGGGAGACCACTCTAGGTTTTCAATCCTTTATCCACAGGAAGCCGAGTCTGCCGCCCTATACCCGTGATACACCGAACACAGCATTCGGGGAGACTACCTGCACGTACGGAAAGTCCTTGGTCAATTTCTATTTCATTATTTGAAACCAAGGTGTATATTGCAGTTCACGGATATTTGGTACACCCTTTGTGCCTAGTTTTTCCTGAGCAGTCATTTGGTCTTTTCTGACTCCCTAAACTTGAAAAGATCGTCAAGCGCTTGTCCTTTCACGCTTGTATCAACTCTGAAAGAGATAGAGTCATCTTTTTATCGTTTCTCGACTCTTAAAATATGAAACGGTAGAATTTGTTTATTTTCCAATGTGGTAAAATTAATCGCCCACGATTACACTCCTGTTTAGACATTGCTTGTTGACCGTTTGATCGTGTGTCTTAACTCGTTTTCAGCCCGTGTGTGGTTTTGAGTTTGATGGCAACTTTTTCAGAGTTCACCAACCAAGGAATCCCCTCAGAAGGGAATCCTGGTCATTTTCCTCCTTTTGGGAATGTTGGTGCTCCTTACATGGCGACGTTGTCCCTTCCTGGGTTAACGGTTGGGTTGCCTGTTTGGTTGTTCTCAACCTCTGTAGTTCCGAATGTCTCCACTACTGTTCAATCAATTCCTCCGACGGAACAACATCATGTTGATTCCAAGGTGGACCTCTCCCCTTCTTCGCCTGTTTCTGCGTCCTCCTCTTCTACTTCGCCTGGTGAAAGTCTGGATTCAAGTAACCAGGTGGCTAAGAAGAAGAAGAAGAAGACAAAGAAGAAGAAGTCCGATAAGCGAGAGGCTAAATGTACAGCTACTGTCTCTGAGATATCTCCTCCCGATAAACCTTCCAACCCTCCACGGAAAGTCAAGTTCCCTTGCCTGTTGTGCACGGGAGACCATCTTCTTCGAGACTGCCCTGGCATCCCCAAGGTGCTCGAAGCATGGTCTGACGGCCGTCCGCCGTTGCCTTTGACTTCCGGGAGCCAAGTTGGGGGCACGTCTTCAACTGGTACTGATAAGGCTCCTAAGAAGCAGGGTAAGATCACCAATCCCTGCAAGTTGTGTGAAGGGCACCATGCCATTCACCTTTGTCCTTATATGGATGAAGCCAAACTAGTTTTGGACAACTCGACCGGTTCTACACCACGCCTTCCACCTGGTTATAATCGGCTTTCTTCGAGTCCTCCGCCAGCTGATCCAATGATTGGTCAAGAGTTATCCTTGGTCGATCCCACTCCCCCAGAAATTCAAATTCACGAATCCGTCCCTGACCAACCATTGGTCGTAGGATCGGTTGAACTGGCCCCGTCCACGGTGCACCAGGTCTTTTCTGTCGAGAGTGGACCTCACACCCCCCATGTCCTTCTGATCTCTTCAGATTCTTCAGACTTCGAGAAAGATTCTCCTGTCCCTGTACTTCAAGAGGCTCCTCCTCCGCCTCCCATGGTTGAGGCTTCAGAGGATATCCCTCCCGCCTTCGAGATGGAGGTTATGGAGGATGCTTCTTCTACCGTAACATCAGGGGAAGACCTTCGCTTGTCGATGGTAGCCCCTCCGAGTAGTTTGGTCGCTTCCTTTGACTGGAATCGATTTGCAGGATTTCGCCTTCCGTCTTATGTGCCTTTTGAGATCACAGTACAGGCTCTTGGTCTGGTTGTACCCAGCACCATTATAGACGAAGGTGCCTCTGTCAGTATTATTTCTTCAACTACCTGGCAAGCTTTCGGTTCGCCGCCGCTTGCGCCTGTTACGCAGAATCTGCTCACTTTTAACAGAAGGACGAGTCAACCATTGGGGATCCTTCCAAGGTTACCTGTTACTTTGGGAGGCAAAACCGTCCATATGGACGTGATGGTCGTTCCAGGCCCCTTGGATTTCAATCTGCTTTTGGGGCGCGATTACACCTATGCCATGGGAGCACTTGTCTCCTCCCTCTTTCGCGTGATGTGCTTTCCACATGAAGGACAGATCGTGACCATTGATCAGCTTTCGTTCTTTGGTCCTAATATGGCATCTGGTCCGCCATCACCCCCTCCTGGTTTCTATCCACCCATTGTATCTGCTCCGCCGCAGGTCAACTATGTGGCTACTTACCCCGTGCCTGTGCTCAGTGATGATGCCGTAGTGCATAATGTGCTGGGGGCATTGGGTCCTGACTTCCAGGATGTTTCCCTTCCATCAGGAGTGGAACTCTTGGAAGCACCGCCTTCTTGTTCATTATGATGAAGTCGGTCGGAGCACAGTTCTTTTCCTTGTGTCAAGCTCTTTAAAAAAATGAAACAAGGTCATCGAAGCAGAGTTCCTTGTCTTGTGTCAAGCTCCTTAAAAAATGAAACAAGGTTGTCGGAGCAGAGTTCCTTGTCTTGTGTCAAGCTCCTTAAAAAATGAAACAAGGGTGTCTGAGGATAGTTCTTGTAATGTGTCAACCTCGTTAAAACAATGAAACACGTTCCTGTTCAATTCGAGTCTTTGGTTAGTTCTCGTAAAATCCCAGTCGAGTCTTTCTTAGATCTCGTAACTTGAACCTTCACTCCATCTGCCTTTCATATGGACTGAAGCTTGGGGGGCATGTACCTCGAATTGAGTCACCGTGCTGGGGGCATGCTTATCTTTTCAAGCATAGTTTATGTCCGTTTCAAGCTTGTGTAAAAATGAAACCGGTTTCAAGCATAGTTTATCTTTGTTTCAAGCTTGTGTAAAAATGAAACCTTGCCCATTTTACCTCTTGTGATGGTCATTTTATCAGTCTGTTTTGCCAGATGAGCCTTGGTTTTCTCACTCCATCGTCACTATCTGCTTGGCCGATCATATGCCTTCACTTGGTTGTTTTACCCGTTCCTGAGGAACCGCTGCGATGAGTGGTCTTGTTAGCCAACCTCTTAACCTTTACTTGTTTTGAGAAGTTCCACCATTACCGGAACCAGTAGCTACCCTTTATACCACTCGTTCCTCCAGGAGGAGTCATCTTTCAGCTCTTTTCTGACTCTCTAAATATGAAAAGATTGCCGAGGCCCTTGTCGTTTCGATCTCGTTAAAATGGACACGAATCGACATTCACCCGGTATAAGTTTAACCCTTTTTCGGGCTGGGATGGATTGATTACGAAAAAGGAATACCCTAGCCTATTGCGACTAGGAGGTTTTCCCGGATATTGTTTTCTACCTTTTCGGATCTGGGAAACTATTTACGAAAAGGGATCTGTGGAGTTTTCTTTTCCGCTGTCTTTTCAAACTCTCTAAACATGAAAAGACGCCGAGTTCTTCCTTTGTCAGACTCGTTAAACCCTGATGACATCGGATTCAGTCGAAATGACGTTCGCCGAGTTTCTCATTCCTAGGACTCGTTAAATGCACTAGGATGGATTCGTCCGAAGGACGGATTTATATGACAAGCATATGGTATCCTCTTCAAGCTTGTGTAAAAATAAAGAGGTACTCACTGAAATGGTGGGGGAAAAGTGGAACCATCGTCGTTGTCGTTGGCAGTATGTCGCTCTTGAACATGGCACTTGTCTGCATTCGTGTCGGGTTGGGGACATCTCATCTCGTTGCTTCATTTTGCCTCCATGGGTTTGGGTAATCTCTTTTGACCTCTCATCTGTTCACTGCCTCGTCACCATGACCTCTGATCTGTTGATGTCAAATACTGCCAAGTCCACTGTCGTGCCGTTCATATGTTCAAGAGAAGTTGGCTTCTGCAAATATCAACCTTCCTCTGTTTCTCATACGATCCTGATTCACAACAAAAACATTATGTTCCTCTGTCTCGTGTCGATGATGTGGGAATCATTATGGCCCACCTTCGATCAAGGTCACTTCCTGTCGACATCAACTCATTATCCAGGAAGTTGGTCTAGAGACTCCTTATGGTACCTTGGAGCCTGCATGCCTCAATGGCGGGTTCGTCGCATTCGACGAGAGGTTTACATCATTGGCCTCCGATCGAGTGATTCTGCGGGTGTTCGACATCAACTCATTTATTCGCACGCCGTAGATTGTACCTGTAGTACCTTGAGGACCATTGTCATTATTGGTGGTTCCTCTCGCGTCTGTTAACAGCTTTCATCATTGGCTGGTAATCAGACGATGTTCTTGCATGTTCGACTTCAACTCACATATTCGCATGCTTGAACTTGTACTTTGTTGGGTCGAGATGGAGCGCAAGACCCTGGATTGTGTCTGTTGTAATCCAGGCTGCGATTGTGGATTATTATCATTATGTACATGACTCACTGATTGGATGGCTGCGACCATACCTGAGTCTATTTATTTGCTCTTAGTTGGATGGCTGCGCCCATGCCCTGGATCCGGATTATAGCATACTCTGTTTCGGATGGCTGCGTCCATACCACTTATACATCATGTACTTGAGATATCGGTTGTATCTTTCTGCGCAGGTTTTCCGACGGCGGGCCTTCAGTTGAACATGTTCTCGTAAAGCATTTCACCCCTCTCCCTCTCGGGCCTCATACTTTAGGGGGCATCATTTCCGATAATTTGTCTGGTCTGCAATCACCATCTCGCCCATTGGAGGGTCATTTCTGTGACCAATAAGCAGTGTCATGCCTTGTAAATACCATCATTGCATCCCTTTCCATGAGGACAACATTTCTTCTGTTGATCATTTCCTGAGCAGACCCCTAAAAACACCTGTTTTTGCCTTGGCGCTGGTAGCCCGTTATGTACTCGCGCCAATGGGGGAAAATTAACACTGAGCCCGCACCAATTGGCGCTCTGTCCCAGTGTTGTACCTGCGCCACTCTGTTTATGGAAATTTTTTTAAAAAAAGAGGCGAAGTTTCGATTACAACAACTTCGTGGATGAGTCATCAGGAGTGGTTTCGCCTGAATAACCACGGCCTTCCTCCTTTGGCCTCTTGTTTCCACCTTATGGGGAACCTCCCAAAGGATAAAGCCTCCCTTCCACTATTGTAGGGATCCCAACCTCATCCTCTCCTCTATAAATATAGCCTTCATCCATTGATGAAGGGGCTGAAGGGCTGATAGTCTTGAAGTGCTGAAGCTTTGCATCTCCCTATTCCCAAGTGCCTTTGTGCTGTAAATAATCCCTTCTTTCCCTTAAGGCCCATTCAAGCGAGGAGACCATTGTTACGAGACTCTGGAGAGGTTTTCCCTTTCCTTGGCGAGCTTTGCGAGACGTGGACGACCGGAGACTCGTTCGAAGGAAGCTGCGACGTCAGAACTTGGTTGTAACTTCTATTCGTTTATCATTTAATAGATGACTATGATTATGGTTCCACTCCGTTTTCCATCATGTTAATGCGAGTAATATCTTTTCTGACCGATATTTAGTTACGTATGCTGGTTCCTATACTTGTATCTGTTCGTTCTTCTATGTGCAGGTGTTCATCCGCGGAGATCGTGGAAGGATTGTGATCTGCCAGGGCTGAAGGACGGGGACACTTCTTCTTCAGATCATAGCGTTGGAATCCAGGTAGGCTTCTATTCCAAGTCTTTCATTCGTAACTAGGAGCTTGCGTCATAGCATTTTTTGTTTGTTGCTAGACCCTTGCTGGGCTAGTAGGGATCGCCTGCAATCACATGAGATGGACAAAGTCATCAACGATAGGGTTGGATCACGAAGCCATGGTGATCAATGATACAAACAAAGATCTTATTCTTGGTGATATAGATGATGTTTAGAGAGATGAAATGAAAGTTTTTACACCAACCATAATTAATCACGGGAGTTATGTCATTTGCTTGCAAACATTTATGTTATGGTGCAAGACATGAGGTTCATTATCAATTAAGATAACTCCAAGAGCATTATGTTTACCCCTTGGAAGGGAGAGGGTGAAATTGTTATTGAAATAAAATATTGCAAATAATTCAATGGGCAAAGCAATATCAACCTTACCAAACTTGACCATGCTCACTACTCCTTTTCTCGATCCATCCAAAAGAATACATGACATTTACAAGAAGGAAAATTGAGGCATTATTATGTGCCA
The DNA here is from genome assembly GCA_034641835.2 of Pinus albicaulis. Taxonomy (NCBI): domain Eukaryota; kingdom Viridiplantae; phylum Streptophyta; class Pinopsida; order Pinales; family Pinaceae; genus Pinus; species Pinus albicaulis. The sequence continues at coordinate 521,797,743 of CM076569.1, forward strand.
ATCGTTGATAGTGGAGAGTCTTAAGACATATTGGGATAGATTTTTGACCAATAAGGCTTCAAAGTAGTCATTCGACATGTTGATATTGCAAGGATTGTTATGACAAGTACTCAACATTGCATTATACCACATGTTGTCACATTGCCAATATGTGATTATTAATAGAACAACATTGTCATATGAAACATGTTAGTGGATATATGACTACTATGCATCACCGTCGCCACAACAAATTTTCCACCATATTTAATACTAATATTTCTACCTAGATTATTTTTCGAGAAGTGGCTTGTGTAGACAAGTTTGGGGAAGATGACCATCTCCCAGGCACACAACCACCATAAATACACACCTTTCACATAAAAATATGATTAACAATGATGTTATCATCACTCTTACCCTATTGTGCTTACACCAAATTAGTTGCATATACAAAAGTAAGTAGATTGATAAAGGGTATATAAATAAATAATAAAGAATATTATGGTTATGAATTCTAGAAGAGTTTGACAAAGGAAGTATATGAAACAAAGGAGGGAATACTGATGAGCTCCATCATTAGACATATTTGGAGGGGTTAATAGTCACCTTTTTGCCTTCTTAGATCTCTTTTTATTTCATTTTTATTATTATTTGGTTTTATGATGCTAGTATAGGTGGTGATTTAGGCTAACATACTCTGAGTGCCTAATATAAGGTTGAGTGTAGAAAGTAAGGAATTATTAATCATTTTTATAAGGATTTTATCATAAAGACTGAAAGGGGACAACAAAGAGGAATTATAGGAGGATTTTCCACCCTCAAAGGCAGCCGAGGGATCCCAAATATTCTCATTAGCAATTCGAATTCCAAAAGCAGCCAAAGGATCCCCAAGGATTCCCTCCAGCAATTCGAATTCCAAAGGCAGCTAAGCAACTCAAAGAAGAGTGCACCCAATCCTTGTTCACTGGGAGTCAAGTAGACTCAATCACCAACTTTTAGGGAGCTTTTGGTAGCTTCCCTGTAGAATAAATAGAGCAGAGATAGAGCTAGGAAGATTTAGTCAGTTAGTCTATTCTAGTATCGATTCCATTCAGAACCATTGTTATGAGTTATTGAGCTTTTTGTTTTATTCAGGGATAAAACTTTCAGATATGTATGTAGTTATTCTTTTATGAAATGAGCAGACTGATTTCATTTGACTGATTTAAGTTTCAGAGGTCTAGGCTCGTGGGTTAGGGCCCAATCCATGTGCCTCAGCTTCTCTGTTGTTACTATCTTTTCCTTTCTTTCATTTAGCTAGTTTTGCTTCTGCCATTTAAGTTAGATCTGTTCTGATAAGTTTCATTACTATTTAGCTTTTGTGCTGATGTAGTTTTAATTGCTTATGCATAGTAAAATGGAGGGAAAACTCCAAAAATTGTGGTCAAGTCTCCCCCTCTCATCTCTATCAATAGAGTTCGAGCAAGGCAGACCTTCCCACAAGCCAAAATTCCTTTTTGTTTGAAGTTTTGGAAAGAATTTGTATTACCAAGTCCAAGCCTTTCTTTCATTGTTTCATCCTGCATTTCTGTCTGTTTCCCGTGCATGAACCCACAAGTGTGTCTCACTTATGAGCACTGCTTTTACGCCTCCATTCCCCTCCTTTTATGCTCATCTTAATGTTGTACTTACCTCTTCTTTGCCTAACACACTTAATCCCTTCAAAGCCTTATTTCTCTTCTTTTTTTCGTTCACGGCTGCCTTACCCTTTTTATGCAAAACACATGAAAAACCATTCAAAACCACCAAAAAACCAACCTCCACCTTTTCTCCTAGAAATTCCAGCTACCGTACATCGAACTTCATAGATTGCAACATTTACCTTTTACCTTTAATGCTTACCGCTCGATTCATGCGATTACGATATTGCGAAATGCCAAATCGCAAATCGCATCATTTACCTTTTTCGCATAACACTTATATCTTATTTTGTCGATGCAATGACTCCGCCATGTCACTCGTTGCACTTTGTAGTTCACTAAACTTACTACATCGCAGATCACAGCCTGTAACTTTTAGCTTTTACCTTTAATCACGTACCGCTTGTTCTTGAAATTGCGATATTGCGAAATCGTGCCCCACCGTCGGTTCCACCGCCACGTCACGCGTCTCAAATCACACTTCGCACATTTTAGTTCATTCCATTAACCTTACCTCTATCCCTTTAAACTTGCGATGTTGCAATTACGACATCGTACATCGCAACTTTTCCCTCCATCGCACTCTGCCATCGCACTTTTGAGTTATGTCCACTCCAATACCATTTCTACCATATTATAAGGTTTTAACCCCCGCTTTCCACTTCTAAGCCATGTTTCAGGTGCTAAGCCCTCAATTCGCCGCTTTAGCCCTTTTCTTCCCTCCAAGCTGCAAATCAACTCCTTTTCAAGTAGAATTAAGTCATGGATAGCTTAGTTGCATGGATAGAAGCATGTTAGATAGACTATAGGATAAGTAGAGTGCATTTAACTAATTTTCCAAGTTAAGTGTGGTTTAGAATTAGTTTCCTTTCTCCCATTTATTTTCAACAAGTTAGCTTAGTTTCTTTTTAGTCATTTCCCTTTCTACCAATTAAATTAGTTTCATTCTTGTCATTTCTTTTCATCACTTTATTTTAATTTCCTTTCTGTCATTTCCTTCCAGTAATTTACTTCCCAGTTCTTATCATAGTTTAAGAAATAACATCCTCTCGTAAATAAGAAGAGGATGACATGAGCAAAATGCATCTGTTGTGCATATATCACTATCACCTCCAATTTTGTACGAACCTCAGGTTGATAAAGTAAAGTAGGGCAGCCCATGGGAGTTGCAGCACTCTTGGTGCAATACCAGGGCTCACCATTCTTTGGCGACGTTTCCGGGGAGGTGTTTTGATTTTGTTTTAACATTCCTTTCTGCTTTCCTTTCTTTTCATGTCATTTCATAAATATTGAAAAAATACAAAAATATCTTATTTTCATGCCTCGTAGGACTAGGAATACCCAAAGACAAATATTACCTAAAACCCCCACATCACCTCCTAGCCACCCTTCACTCTTCTTCAGTGGCAGTGAGATTGAACCCCCTCTAGGAGAGCCTTCTGAATATTTTGAGGATCCTATTGGGGAAGAAGAAGAAGACCTTGTTTCAACTGAGGGGCCTGCTTCACCTATCTTAACCATGTTTGGGATCCAGAGAGCCTTTCCCATAAGAGAGGCAGATGGGGAAACTAAGATGAAAAACATTAGCCCCTCAACTCTTCCACACTTCCATGGAATTACCTCTAAGGACCTTGACACATTCATGTTTGAATTTGTTGTTGTTTGTAGGACTTACAACTACACCTATGATGATCAGAAGTTGAAGCTATTTCCATCCACCCTTAAGGATGCATCCTTGCGCTGGTTCATGTGTCTGCCTGGGGATAACATCACTACCTGGGCACAGATGGAAGAGACCTTCAACATCAAGTACAAAGACTACTGTAGGTCCAAGGAAACTAAGGATGAGATATTTAGGATGAATCTAGGGCCTGATGAATCCCTAGAGGATTATGAAGAGAGGATTCAATTGAACTATAAGAGAGCCAACTATACTCTTGTTCCAGACTCACTTAAACTTGTACTTCTTCAAGGGATTAGTGAAAAGATGATAGAAACCTTGAATATATTATCAGGAGGGGATATCTACCAACAACCCTATGAAACAATCAAAACTTTCTTCCAGAACCATTCTAGGGCATTTAGGAAGAAAGGCAGAGCTAGCCAAAGTACATCTAATACCTCTTCCTCTTCCACCTTCATAAAACATGAGATTAGAAACATGCTAGAGGACTTCAAGAGTGACATGCTGCACACCTTTGCTTTGAAAATGGACACAATGCAGGTCAAAAGGAAGTAAGAGGAAGCAGAGAGAGCCATGGCCATATTTTGTCTTAGATGTACCAAGAAGCACCCAAGAAATGAATGTCCACTGAATGTCATAGAGGTTTTCTTAGTCTGTGAAGAGAAACATTCCACAGACAAGTGTCCCTCCTTACCTGGACTTAAAGTTGTATATCAAGGTGGGGAAACAATGCCAGGACAACTTTGTTTCATCAACAGAGAAGGCCTCAAGGCCCTTGACCATATCAACAAGGTATGCAAGGTGCACCTTACTCTTACTATTACAACAATCAGAGTGCACCCATGAAACCTTGGTACACCCCCACTTTTCCATCCTAATCTACACCTACTTGGCCTTCCAACCCTTCATATCATCCTCAGCCAGTAAACCAACCATTTCAACAATATGTTCCATGACAACCTCAATGGAACAATCCATCCCAAGGGTGGAAGCCTCAACAAAATAAACTACCTGCTCTAATGCCTCCACCCCAACGTCAACCTCAACTTACTCATGCTGCTCCACCTAGGCTACCTATACTTGCATAGCCCAATCTGAACTCGAACAATAGACAGGCACAACAAGCTCCCAGTGGAGAAACATCCCATCCAGCTTATGTTGTAAAGATACAGGAGGTTAATCTCAGGTCGGGAAGAGTACTGCCAGACAACCATCCCTCGTCTCCACCTGTAGAGGTTGAGGAAGAAAAGGAAGAGGATAACACTCAGATCCAACAACCTCATTTTCCTAAGTGCTTGATCCACCCTAGTCAACACACCCTAGAGGAGACTGAACTCCCGGGAGAATTGGAAAATTTGTGTGTAAAGATACCACTTCTCCAGGCCATTAGGTATGTCCCTATCTACAATAGGCTCATAAAAGAAAAGTGCTTCAAGAAGCCTGGAAGAAGGAAGAGAGATACCCCCACCACCAATGTGGTAGGACAATTGTCTGACCTGATGCTGGGGAAGGTGATATTTCCAAAATACCTGGACCCTGGTAGTCCAGTTGTTGATGTACATATAGATGGTGTCATAGTCCCCAAAACTCTCATTGATCTAGGGGATGCCATCAATATCATGACCAAGGAAACTATGTTGAAACTTAATCTCCAAGGGACTTTGAGGAAAACCACAACAATTTTGCAACTTGCAGATCGGTTCACAGTGACTCCAGAAGGAATTGATGAGGATTTTTTGGTTACCATTGTCTCTTGGGAGTATCCTACAGATTTCCTGGTCCTGCAACCAAAAACCAAGTTTAATGGTTATCCTCTCATCTTAGGGAGACCTTGGTTAGCCACTGTAGATGCTTATATTAGTTGTTAGGCCGGAAACATAACTATAAAAAATGGGCCTTTGTCTAAACAACTAGTGTTATATCCTCCAGCCCAGCCTTCCATTGATCATGATCTCCCTATATGGTTGGAGGATGGAGAAGATGAGTTATATAAAACTACCCCTATGTGTACCATAGGTGCTATTCTTAGAGGGGGGCAACTTGACGAAGATGAACTCATCGACCATGCCATTAAAAACAAATCCTCCACTAACACTCCTCTCGAAACCTTAGTCAAAGAGTCTGAAAGCCAACCTTGGATGGAAGTACACTCAGTTGAGACAACCTCTAAAACCATCAAGGCTATTGAGTTTGGCCCATCCAGATCTTTGAAAATCAACCCAAACCTCTCGAATGAAGAAGAGAAGCAACTATGCCAACTTTTGGAAGAAAATCTTGAAGATTTTTCTTGGGATTACAAGGACATGAAAGGGGTGCACGCTTTAGTATGCAGGCATCACATTTACATCAAAGAAGGATGCAAGCCTGTGAGACAAACACAAAGAAGGATGAACCCAGCTCTAAAGGACATAGTCAAAGAAGAGCTGCAGAAACTATTGGATGCAGGGTTCATATATCCTATATCCGACAGTGAGTGGGTATCTCCTCTTTTCCTAGTCCCAAAGAAGAATGGGAAGTGGCAAATTTGTGTTGATTATCGAGAACTTAACAAAGCCACCGGGAAAGACCATTTTCGTTTTCCCTTTATAGACCAAGTCTTGGATGGCTTTGCAGGGAAGAAATTATTTTCCTTCTTAGATGGTTTCAGTGGGTACAATCATATTCAAATCGAACCTGAAGACGAAGATAAGACCACTTTTACCTGCCCTTAGGGTACCTTTTCTTATAGATTCCTACCATTTGGGTTATGCAATGCCCCAACTACCTTCCAAAGATTTGTCCTGAGCATCTTTTTTGACTTAGTCCATGACTTTATCGAAATTTACATGGATGATTTCACACCATATAGGGATGAATTCCAGGAGCTTTCTCTAATTTGGGTAAACTACTAAGGAGGTGCATTGAGATGCATCTCTCCTTGAGCCCATAAAAGTGTGAACTTCTGAAGAAGGCAGGGGGGTTGTATTAGGACACTCCATATCCCAAGCAGGATTACAAGTAGACTCGAACAAAATCACTATCATCAGAAGGGTACTCGCTCCTCAAAAGTAGAAAGATGTCAAGAGTTTCCTAGGCTTAGCTGGTTACTATAGAAGGTTCATCAAAGATTTCAACAAGATGGATTCGTCATTATTTGGGTTATTAGCCAAATATTCTGAGTTTATTTAGTGAAGAGGCTTTCGAGCTCATTAAGAAGCAGTTGACTATTGCCCTCATCCTTCGAGGTCCAAATTGGACTCTACTTTTCCAAATCCACACTGGTGCATCTGAAAAAGCTGTAGGGGCAGCATTAAGATAATTAGAAGACAAAATCCCTTATGCCATTTATTTCATCAACAAGAATTTGTCCAAAGTCGAGCTGAATTATACTGTTACTGGGAAGGAGATGTTAGCCATTGTCCATGCATTGAACAAATTCAGGCATTATGTAACTGGATATCAGACCTTTGTCCACACTAACCATGCAGGAATCAAGTATTTAATGAACAAACCAGATGTAAATGCTAGGATAATTAGATGGTTGTTACTTTTGCAACAATTTGATTTGAATATTGTTGATAAACTTGGAAAGGAAAATGTTGTTACAGAATTTTTGTCTAGGTTAGTTCTCCCTGCAGGTGAAGAAGGAATGGTGGATGACCAACTGCCAGATGAAAACCTCTTTTCCATATCATCACTCTTACCATCCATCCCATCATTCACTCCATTCATCTTCATAAATTCTTCCATTACCTCCATACACCACACTCCTCCATTCATGAGCACAATGTAGCAAGAGAAGCAACACACAAACAGGCTGCTACAAACATTAGGAAGTTCCTTCAAAAAACAAAGTTGTTCATGGACTGCCAAGAAGAACAAGAAGGAAAGCTACATAATAGACTCTAGGAGAATGAAAATGCCACCCATGGCATCTCAAGCACCCCACGTAACAACCACAATAGAGAGAAACAACAAGTAAATATTAGCAGCTCACTCAGGAAGCTGCTCATTCATAGTATAGGAATATGGTGAGGGACACAACATCTAAAAGGCTTGTATCCAACCTTCAGCTCCTGCAACTACCTTGGAAACAATAGGTAAACTCAGGGATAACTTCTCACCCCTTACTACGCATCCATAATAGCCAAAAATAATTAATTTTCAGACTTAGAGTTTAAGGGGTAGAAAGGTGGTAGTTAACTCGGCCACCACCGTGAGGTATGACTGGAATAAAACTGGAAGTACATGCAACCTGGGCATGGAAAATAAAATAATTTAAATCAATGGAGTAGAGGAGAAAGAGGGGAGGAGAGACGCAGTCCATCATGAACTAACAAGAGAAGGAAACAACTATCTACAATAGAACTGGAGCTGAGCCGAGTTACATAAGCACTCCAAAATTAGTTGCACTCTCTAAAAAAAGGAAATGCCATCTCATCCAAACTAGTAGATTGAAATTTTTTAAAGGAAGAGAGACCGACGGAAGCATGCAATGCTTAAAAAAGAAGAGGAAGAGACAAAGGGCCAAAGAAAAACAGAAGAAATGGCCATAGAAGTCATAGAGTTAGTAGAAAGTGGGCAAGAAACAGACTCACAACACAACACCACATCCCCTCAATACAAAAATATAGTTGCCACCATAGCTCCTCTGAGCACAAAGAGAAGAAGGCAGACCTCTAGGTATTCTAGAGCTGACAAGAATCAGAGAGAGACAGAAACTTCTCCCACAAGGCTGATTATCATTGAAGAATCACCAAGGGGGGATGAAAGAATTGAAGAGATGATTCTGAAGGAGAAGTTGCAGAAGGCACAGGCAGAGAATGTAGCACTGAAGGAGAAATTGCAGCGAAAAGAGGAGCAAGTAGCCACCATGGCGGACTTATGCATAGAAGCAACACAGATTCCCCTCTGACTCATATGCTGTGTACCTCAAAGAACAATGGTTTCTATTTCAAATAAAAAATCTAGCCTCCCATCGATCACTCCCTTTCATGAAGTTCTACAAAGAAGCTAACATGGATGATTAGGAAAAGATGGTAGAGTTTTATGTGCATAACTTTGTGCTCACAAATCTGGAGATTTGGGACCCCAATCATACAATGGGGGATATGCAGTTAATGGCTCTAGAATCTTGGATGGTAAATGAGGGCACTAGAGCAAAAGAGATATGGAAGGTCATGGGAAGAAGAAATAGAGAACCCTTATATCTCAGACCATAAGTGTTTAGCCCAAGAGGAGTCATCCTTAACCATCAAGAGATTGAAAGGGACCCTGCACTGGTGGAAAGTTACCTTTAGACTCAAAACCGGGTGATAGGCCAATTTGATGATGTTTCTAGGCAGATAGAAGAGGAGTGCATTATGGCCAGCGAGAGGAGATGGAACAACCTCCCTCATAGCCTCAAGAACAGGGAGTACCATACTCCAGAAAGACTGAGGGGTGCATTGGAAAGGGCACCATTATACAAGAGGGCCATACAGGCCAAAAAGATCCGATGGTTGGGACTAAAGATCAACCCACCTTTGCTGCTGGGGCTGACTGATGAAGAGGACACTTATGCACAAGATAGGGAATGGGAGAATGCAGAAAAGAATAATGGTTTTTACCCCCTTGGGGAAACTCCCACACTTCTTCCTCAGGAAATCAAGGGGATGTTAGAGCCTTAAAGGAAATACAGGAGGAGGATTAGTTGCTCAGAGGATGAGCAACCGTTCAGTAGGGGGGTGATGATGAGCTCCATCATTAGACATATTTGGAGGGGTTAATAGTCACCTTTTTACCTTCTTAGATCTCTTTTTCTTTCATTTTTATTATTATTATTTGGTTTTATGATGCTATTATAGGTGTGATTTAAGCTAACATACTCCGAGTGCCTAATATAAGGTTGAGTGCAGAAAATTAGGAATTATTAATAATTTTTATAAGGATTTTATCATAAAGACTCAGAGGGGACAACAAAGAGGAATTATAGGAGGATTTTCCACCCTCAAAGGTGAACCGAGGATCTGAAAGATTCTGCCCAACAATTTGATTTCCAAAAACAGCAGAAAAGGATCTAAAGGATTCTCTCCAGCAATTCGAATTCCAAAGGCAGCCAAGAAACTCAAAGAAGAGTGCACCCAATCCTTGTTCACTGGGAGTCAAGTAGACTTAATCACAATTTTCTAGGGAGATGTTGGTATCTGCCCTGTAGAATAAATAGAGCACAGATAGAGCTAGGAAGAGTTAGTCAGTTAGTCTATTCTAGTCTCGATTCCATTTAGAACTATTGTTATGAGCTATTGAGCTTTTTGTTTTATTCAGGGATCATACTTTTAGAGATGTATGCAGTTATTCTTTTATGAAATGAGCAGATTGATTTCATTCAATTGATTTAAGATTCAGAAGGCTAGGCTCTTGGGTTAGGGCCCAATCCATGTGCCTCATCTTCTTCGTTGTTACTATCTTTTCCTTTCTGTCATTTAGCTAGTTTTGCTTCTACCATTTAAGTTAGACATGCTTCTGATAAGTTTCATTATTGTTTAGTTTTTGTGCTGTTGTAGTTTTAATTGCTTATACATAGTAAAATATAGGGAAAACTCCAAAAATTGTGGTCAAGTCTCCCCCTCTCATCTCTGTCAATAGAGTTTGAGTAGGGTAGACCTTCCCACGGGCCAAAATTGCTTTCTGTTTGGAGTTTTGGGAAGAATTTGTATTACCAAGCCCAAGCCTTTCTTTCACTATTTCATCCCGCATTTCTGTCTGTTTCCCGTGCATGAACCCGCATGTGTGTCTCACTTCTGAACACTGCTCTTACGCCTCCATTCCCCTCCTTTTCTACTCATCTTAACGTTGTACTTACCTCTTCTTTTCCTAACACACTTAATCCCTTCAAAGCCTTATATATATATATATATATATATATATATATATTATTATTATTTTTTAAAATGTTCACAACCGCCTTACCCTTTTTATGAAAAACACGTGAAAAACCATTCAAAACCACCAAAAACCAACCTTCGCCTTTTCTCCTTGAAATTCCTGCTATCGTACATCGCACTTCAAATCGCAACATTTACCTTTTACCTTTAACGCTTACCGCTCGATTCTTGTGATTGCGAAATAGAAAATCACATCATTTACCTTTTTCGCATAACACTTACCACGTATTCCGCCAATGCGATGACTCCGCCATGTCACTCGTTGCACTTCGCACTTTGCTGAACTTACCACATCGCATATCGCAACCCACAACTTTTAGCTTTTACCTTTAATCATGTACCACTTGTTCTCGCGATTGCGATATTGCAAAATCGCACCCCGCCATCGGTCCCACCACCACATCATGCGTCGCAAATCGCACTTCGCACATTTTAGTTCGTTCCGTTAACCTTTACTGCTATCCCTTTAAACTTGCGAAGTTGCGATTGCGACATCGCACATCACAAATTTTCCCTCCATCACACTCTGCCATCGCACTTTTGAGTTTTATCCACTCCAAAGCCATTTCTACCATATTATAAGGTTTTAACCCCCGCTTTCCACTTATAAGTCCTGTTTCAGATGCTAAACCCTCAATTTGCCACTTTAGCCCTTTTCTTCTCTCCAAGTTGCAAATCAACCCCTTTTCAAGTAGAATTAAGTCATGGATAACTTAGTTGCATGGATAGAAGCATGTTAGATAGACTATAGGGTAAGTAGAGTGCATTTAGCTAATTTTCCAAGTTAAGTGTTGTTTAGAATTAGTTTCATTTCTGCCATTTATTTTCAACAATTTAACTTAGTTTCGTTTCAGTTATTTCCCTTTCTTCCAATTAAATTAGTTTCATTCTTGTCATTTCTTTTCAACACTTTAGTTTAATTTCCTTTCTGTCATTTCCTTCTAGTAATTTACTTCTCGGTTCTTATCATAGTTTAAGAAATAGCACCCTTTCATAAAGCAGAAGAGAATGACATGAGAAGAATGCATCTGATGTGCATATAGCATTGTCACCTCGAAGTTTGTACGAACCCCGAGTTGATAAAGTAAAGTAGGGAAACCCTTGGGAGTTGCAATTCTCTTGGTGCAATACCAAGGCTCACCAAATATCAAAGGAAAATTCATGGATCAAGGATGAGGATGTAGGGGAGGATGAGGAGGTGGGAAACCCAACTTTAAATTTTTCAAAGGAGGAAGGTTTACATTATAAAATGAAGCAACCATGTCATTTTATGATCCTCTACTAACCTCATACAACACATGAACTAACCATAACTATTCATTATCGAATATGGTGATGATATATTTTGCTAGAAAACAACTTACTTTGCAAACAATGGGACAATGAAGAGAACATAACTTTTTCCAAATTCTATTGAATCTTATTTGGGGATAAGTCAGTCAAAAGGAAAGTGATTTATGATGACACATTTCATTTCTCTGATGGTTTGTTGTAAGCAGTTACAAAGTTGAAATTTTTGGTGGAAAACAATTTATTGAGGGAAATAAAAAGAAAATAAAAAAGACATATTATTGGGGACACAAGTTCCCTAACTATGCATGTTCAATGTAAATGTGGATCTCTTATATATGTAGAATATTGAGAATCATGTTTAAGCCTCGTTAGTTTAAAATTAAAATAAATTAAAAATGGATTAGACTTCCACTATAAAAATGATTGTATGTTAAACCACTTGATAGGGTTCAATTCCCTTTAAAATCAAAATATGTGGTTAGAACCAAATGAATTCCTAAGTGAATGTAGTCAATTAAATAATGTAGTGTATGTTTTTGAGCATTGTACTAATGATTTACTTATCCACCTAGAAATCATTATGTGGGGTATTAATTATGCATATGCCTTATATGACCTACCTCATAATGATGTCGATGTCCTTCTATTTATCATAGTGATAGCCCATGCCTTCTCAAGTACTCATTTTAAATGTTTTCAATATGTTTTATGTGTTATTTTAGCATCCCATTTGATGTATAGTGCCCTGGTACAGTTCCCTTTTGTGTGAATTTGGTACTTGTCTTCCTTGGTCACATGTTTACCTATTGTAAAAATTTTAGTCGTGCATTTGGATTACAACTTTTCCAATTAGATGTCTCTCGAGTCTTGTGCACTAATTGGGGTCTTGGTTAGTTGAAGAGCCTCATTTGGGTCCCCATTCACTCCTAGTTCTTTCAGATGTGCTCTTTGAGGCATTTACTTGGTCAAAATTTCATTTACCTTGAGTGGTTTTGGTGTGCTACCTATATTGTTTATTTTTCTAACTACATTGTGGATATGCCTACATTTTGCACTTTCTTGCATTGCAAAGGCATATTTTCTATAGAATTATTACCAATATTACATCAACCCTTGTGATACATTTGGTTAAAACCTATGTTTTGACTTTCTAAAATATAACACACTACCGATGGGTAATGCAATGTTTAGTTACACCCCTTAGGCGTTCCTAAATATATTTATGTTATTCCATAACTCATGGTTAAGGGTATCCAATCTCTTCTTCTTATGCGTTGAAACTATTTCAAATTATTAGCTCACTCACACACTTGTTATCCCCTTTCAACTTTCACACTATTGAGCTTCTTGGGATTTTTTGCCTCCACCAACTATTGTGGTTAGTACTTTTGACTCTACATTTAGATTATATTTTCCTTTTTGCATTAGTTGGTTGGTGCTTGTATTAACCCATAATTTACATTTGTTTATCCAACATCTCCACCTCAAAAGGGAGCTTTAGCAGAATTCCATAATTGAGGCTTTTGTGATTAAAATTGATTTGAAATTCATGTTTCGGATCCATCGCATTGAGATTATTTTTTCTGATGTTTCGAAACATCAAGTGTGTTTTAGCACAATTTTGTTAGAGAGGTCGTAACCTTCTCAACTAAGGGTAGTATGATTACACATACTTACATCTATTTTTCTTTATATTAAGTTGTGTGTATGTTTGTTTGTGTTTTCATGTTATCGTATTTGGAGATAGTGTTTCCTATTTTGATTCCACAAGGAGGAGAGGCAACCTCCAAAGTCCTTAACCATTGTATTTTGCATGTTGTATATTTTTTTTTCCTAAGCCCAATTAAAATTTTGTAGATTAGAGTAGATTGTGGTACTTTACTCTTAGTCCTAGTTAAGGGTTTTCACTCACCCACAAGGTAAATAAATGCTAGGATAATTTCTTAATTTCTTGATCAAAAAACAAATTAGATTGATCAATCTAATGTTATTAGGTTATAAGGATAAACAAGTCATTGTTCATTTCCTTTCATTTTCATATTTCAAGTGAGTAGGTTAATTAGATCATAAAGTGAAAAAGGAAGTAATCAATATATATGTTTTTTTTTACATATAATTAATTTGTAACTATAAAAAACTATCAAAGACTCATACAAGTTATAATAGTCACTTGCAATATTAAAATATCACTTCCCTAATAAAATTAATGGCTTACCTCTTTACTTTCTTCTTTTCTTGATTTGTTTCATTGTTTTTATCAATAACAAAGGGTGAATCAAATTCCCTTTTTACCATCATAGACAGAGTCTTCTTCTCGATGGTAGTGTAGTATCTCACCTTAACTATCACATTACAAACAATTCCCCTTTTAATTAGTCCATCTATACTCATTAGGAGCTCAACATGTCAATTGCAAGAGTTAAAATTGGGTGGGGAAATAACAATCATTCTTCTTAATCATAGAGCTAGAGCTAATTGACACAAAATTTATGTCAATTATAATAAGTTTAATGAAAATATTTTAGAAATTAAATTAAAATAAAAGGAATCCTCCATTTTTATCATTTTATAATCAATATAATTAAAAATATACAACATATTGTCCAGGGGGTCTTGGATAAATAATGATTAGGCGCTCTATTAAGGCACTCATTGATGTGAAGTCACCAGTTCAATTCCCTATCCTGATAAGAGTGATATATTGGACATTATGAAGTTGTAGTCCCACCAAAATCACTATATATATATATATATATATATATATATATATATATATATATATATATATATATATATATATATATATATATATATTAACAATCATTTTTTTAAGTTGTGGAGTCGGTCCCCTTTCTTCAGAGGAAAAATGATGGCTTCTAGGGTTTTCTCTGTGTCGTGCTCCCCTGCACCGCCTCTACATCGTTTGTCCCAGCTGCGCATGGCAGCCAGCGGCAGGATAACAAAATCCATAGCCTCCATTCACTGCAGGATGTCAGCACCCTCACATTTTGCAAACGATCTCTTCCTCGGCCCGCTGTCACCGAGATAAGGAATGCCCACCTCCAACATTCAATGTTCGGTCGCGCCCCTGCAGCTTGCTTCAAGACTTCTCCTCGGCTCGCTGCACCATGGAAGAACTCTCGCACAAGGTCAAGTTGTGCGGCCAGTAGGCTCAGTCTGTTCCAGCCTGGCTCAGTCGCCTCCCGACCACACCAACTTCCCCTCTGCCCACCTCTCTGTCGTGCTCCCCATGAAACTTCTTCCCCCATAAACTTCTGCCTTTCGACAAATAATATCAACGAATGCAAGCAGTCACCCCTACAGCACAACGAGCCATCAAGTCCCAAGTTGCTATCACGCTCTGGCAGCCATGGACCCCCCAATCGTCCGCCTCCTTCTTTTCAGATCCACATTGATCTTTTAAATGGAAAAACCTTGCTTTTGTGGGTACACTCCACAGATCTAGTTTCACACCTCACATAGGCCATTGAACTCCAACTGGGGATTCCCTCCCCTTCTCTGTAGCTTCTACATGCAGGTAAAAAACTCCAAGACCCTTTTCCTCTCTCCTTTTACAACATTTAATAAGATGCCCGAGTGATTCTTTCCCTCCGTTTATGGGGAGGTGCTAAAGGGAAACCCTTAGCAGGAAATGGCTTCTCTTACAGGGATGTCGTCCATGCATAGGTCCCCGAACATGCTGCTCCACCCGCGAAAGTTTCCAAGCCTTTTCTGGTAGATAAAATGGAAGAAGTGCCCTCTGTTGAGATCTCCCACCTGGATCTTGAAGAATGGCAACAACTATTTGCAGAGAAAGCATTCATATGCTGATTCAATGGCCTCTGGCCTAGCTCAGCAAATATATACCAGTGGATTCGCTCCACCTGGACCATCAACTGCAAGGTTCTTTTTTGTTCAAAAGGCTTCTTCATCGTCATTTTCCCTCACAGTGAGGACTACCAGAAGGCCCTTACTGGTGGCCCATGGTTCCAGGGAAAAGCAAGGCTATTCCTTACCCCCTGGTTTCTATACTTTGATCTCTCCATGACAGTCATCACCAAACTTCCAATCTGAGTGAGGCTTCCAAACTTACCATCTCATCTTTGGCACCTTTCTATCTTCCAAAGCATTGGAAACACTCTGGAACATTTTCTGGAAATTGATCCCTCAAGATGGGAGAAGGGCATCTACACCTACTCTAGAATTTATGTTGAAATTGATATCAACAAAGGATTACCTGACCAAATCATTCTCAAAGTCAGAGATTTCCTCTGGTCACGAACCTTAGACTATGAGAACACTGTGTTCCGATGCCAACATTGCCATCAAACGGGGCATATTTAGAACTCCTGCGCTTCATTACTCGCCCAAAAGAAAAGAAGCACATGTAAATCTAAAGATAAAAGTTGGAAACCTTGTGATCCGCCCCCCAGGAATGTCATCGAGTCCTCCAGCTCGGATGAAGATGAAATGGACTCAGCTGAGGAAGATGCAACACAGCAGCAAGCGCAATCCTCGGTAATCCCTAAAATACCCTCCGCCTCCATGAATCTCCAGAAGCGCTCTCACGAGTCCACCTCCTCCGACTCGGACAAAGATTCTCTTCATTTGATCAGCAATAATCTTCAAATGATTTCAGCCCACCTGTCCCCTGATGGCTGGATCAAAGTCACCAAAAAGAAAGGAAATAAAAGTCGTTTGGTGGAATCTACCCACTCTGGGTAGCGTCCGTTGTCTGTCTCACTGAACTTACCTTGTCTCTCTTATTTTTCCTCATTGTTGTTCTCTTGATAGCATCTTGGAACCATGGTTGATCATTGATTTCCTCACAATCTCCTGGTCTCCTACTTCTCTAAATTGTAACTCCTTTTGTACTATATGCTCTTATTAGAATCGGTTCCACCTTAAAAATAAATAAATAAATAAATAAAATAAAATAAAATAAAATTTTTAAACATATTATTTTTATAATGATAGGGATTTATTTTCCCTTTGATTTTTTTTAAAATACTTTTTATTTTAAGGAAATTATTTAAAATTTCACTTTTAAAACCTTTATATTTTAAAAATAATATTTAGAGTAAACTCTAAGTCTTTTGAGATACAAGGTTTAGTTTAACAATTTATATATAATTATTAACCATTTTTTTAAAATTATATATATATATATATTTCAAATTTACAAATAATAATAATAATAACAACTTTCCTTTCAATCAAAATGTAAATTAAAGAAGAAACTTTTATTATAAATATAATCAAAATATAAATTAACGAAAAACATTTTAATATAAAATAAAAAACAAACAACACCAACTTTGCGAATGTTTATTGATGTTAACAAGAAGTGTTGATTGATGCTAACGAGACGAATTTGCAAATTCGAAGTACCTAAATTTTGCTAATTTAGGAAAAAAAACATGGAATAATTATCATTTTCTAAAAAAGGACCATCATTGACACATACAATTAGTCATTTTTAGTCATAACAGTCTACTCTTCTACGAAATGGAGCCCCGTCCGACGATGAAGTCCGGTGATGGGACACTTCCCGTCCAACGTCCCGCCTCCCGCTGGCCTCAGACTTTCGTTCCTCCTGGTGGGCCCCACTTTCTCCTCTGTCGGGATCCTTTGCTACCCCGCTCCCCTCTGCTCCACCGTCCGACTACCAAATAGAGTGCCAGCTTGCACGCAGTGGTTTTTTTAAAATTTGAAACTCCCATTATTTCGTGCTCCATTAGTTTTGTTGCATGAGGTCTTTGTTATGTGGTGTGAGAGCTCTCAACACACTGCATCCGCGCCGCCTCAAATATTCTACATCCAGTCGGATAGGGAATTCGCACTGCCTCACTGTCATTTTTCTATTCAATTCCTTCACATCTTCTCTTGTTCGAGAGGGTCATTGAGGTACTCTTCATCGCATTCTTAATGGATTCCTTTTTTTTTGTTTTTTAATCGATTTCTCCAGCATTTTTATTTTCAAATCGGGTCTTCTGCAACTATACATAGAGGTTGGAATTCGGCTCCTTGACTTGAAAGTTGCAATAGCCCTTCATTTTTTCAACAGGTTCGTTGAGGTACTCTTAATTTTTTCTTTAAAATTTTCTTTAATTTGCATATAAAAAAAATCCCCTATAATGGATGCATATAATTTTTTCTGACAGGCAAAGTATGGAAAATCATTTTCCGGTGCCTATTATTTTCCGGTGCCTATAGGAATTTTTCCGAGGTGTTCCTGCAATTAGCTTGACCTCCTGCCATAGTTTTTTCAAGCATTCACGGTTTAGTGACCATAATATATCTTCTCTCAAAAGAAGTGTCAGGTTGAATTTATAGATTTAAATCTAAGGGTGAGGGTAGAAAAATAGAGTAGGCACATTTCTATAAATTTTAACAATCAAATCTTGTTATGCAAAAAAATAATCTCTAAATTATTATTAACATTATTATTTTACCCATTATAAATTACAGAGATGCCATGACCTGAAAAAATTATGAGTTAGCTTCATTGTGTGTTGGAAATAGTAGCACCATACAACAATTTTCATTGTAATTCCAAAAAAAATAAATTACACTATTGCTATTATAAATTTGAAGGATTTTCATATTGAAAATTGGGATTTCCATTGGTAACCCAAAAAAATATGTGCAGAATTACTGTAGCCCAACTCACGATTGGTTATGATATACAAATTTAGAGAGTGAAAGAGCTTTTTTTATCAAATCTCTCGTACAAATATGGACCAAATGATTAGATTAAAATTTTTACAAAGTGCAGTACTTAAAAAATTAAGCCCGAGTATCACAACCTGTAACACCATGCTTTGTTATAGCTTAATATAGAAGTTTTCCATGAGGACAACTCATACATTTGCCACTGTCACAAGATCAAGCATAGAGAATCTCAAATGGAGACTGGAAGTTGTTCCAAAAGCATATTAACTTCCAATGATGAAGACATATGCAACAAAAAAATATGTTCATTTGGAGAGAAAGTAACCAATGATGAGCAGGGGCCAGCTTATCCCCTTGGTATGTGTGGTCTTGGGATGCATAAGTAAAGTTTATATACTAATAAAATTTAAAGCAATCAATCAAACCAACAAACATCCCAAAAAAAACAAGTAGAAAATAAAATGTAATAAAAATTCGAATTCCAAAGGTTCAACTAATAGTGGAATTATTTTGGGCCTACTTTGATCTCATCTGCTCAAACTTTTGATTGTGCATCATTCCAAGTATCTCATGCTTTTCTTTTCCAGAACCTGATTGGAAATTTTAATAAACCTAATTTTTATTGTATTCAAGGAAGTGAGGTGCTCTGCAGCTTTGGTAAAGTCAGGGAGTTCATGTGTGCAAGGTGCCTTGATTTTAGAGATTGAAGCTGTCACATTGAATATCGAAACTAACATATGTACATTTGAGCTTCTAAATTTTATAAACCTAAGTTACAAACATCTCCTATTTAATGATAATACCGAAACAAATGGTTCACAACTACGCATAATTCCAAATATACAACTTCTAGCACAACCTTCAGGCCCAAGGTTAGAGGGATTAGGTCCTACATTATTCCATGGGCATGTGTCAAGAGTTGAGGTAGATTCGCAAGGATACAATTTAACAAATATGCTAAATCTGTTAAATCTATTAAATAGGTTTAATCAAGGCTTGAAGAGGCACTTGGACAAGTGGCATCTTCAGATTCAATAGGCTTTTCAAAGAAGGTTGAAAAGATGACCTTGCTTCCAATGATACATCATGATCTTAAAATATCAAATTGTAGAATTAGTTGCTTGTTCACACGTAATTGAGTCTATAAATGTTTTTCAGGAAATGTAGGTGTTGGGAAGCTTGAGAACTATGAAGCTACTTTCTAATCAGTTCAATGAGGATTGGCAAGTATACTCTCTCACAAGTGTTGCAGATGAATTAATTAACCGATCTGCACTTGTTACCTGGGATGTTTTAACTTTTACTTATATGTAATTACTAGTTACCGCATTATTTACCATATAAATTCCTACTTGTCTGATACGAATTTATTGTTGTTTTATTTTCTAGGTTTTCTAAGTGTGGACAATGGTGGAAAAGTGGACATTGTGCATCAAAGTTTCCTATCGTCCAAATCCTGGACAAGCCACAATTAAATATGTGCTTTATAGTCTAGCACGAAATCATGTCGTGCATAGAAAGATATATATACATGGGAGGAAAACTAATAATGAAGCCTACTATATTGCCCTTGTTGAGGGCTTAAAAGAGGCAAAAAACAATGTTGTCAATGATATTGCAGTTTACATGAACTTGCAACTCATATGCAATCAGCTCAGTGGCATCTACGAAGTTCAAAAAGCTAATTTAAAACCCCTATACAAGGAAGCAATAATGTGGAGCTCTCAATTTAAATCTTTCAGCATATAATGGCTTGCAGACATTCATAGGATGTCCACTGATATATTGGTGGAAGGAATGTCAAGCGTAGATGCAGGCGTCAGAGATGACATCAGATCACGATCTATTGCAAGAGAAGTCATCAATCAACATCATTATAAGTCTCAAATATGTGAATGTGTTATTGATATCATTTTCATTGGGGTTATTATGACATGGTTATTTCACTAGAGAAGAACCCATTGTAATATTTGGATGGTTCGTGATATAATAGATGAATCATTTTTAGGGTATAATTATTTTTCTGTTGTGTTATTTTACCATTTGTCATGAACCTTTTCAATGCCCAATTCATTATTGTTGTTCAAAGGACAAATATTTTCCACTAGGCATTACGTTATTCAATGTTGTCAATGACCATGCAGGCAGTACACCATTACTTCTGTGCATGGCAATTTAGTTTTCTTTTTACTTCCTTGGGATCTAATACATCCTCGATTAACACGGATATTTTTGAAAATAGTAAAAAAAAACTTAAAAACATATTTGACACTCTATAGTAGGAATGATTATACACCCTGCTACTCAATTGGGAAATTATGTTCTTATCATTTTGATTGTCACATGATAAATACATGGAAGAATGACATGGAATAAAATCAACCATGGCGACAATATAAGTTTTATGCATTAAGAAAAAATAAACACTTAAGGCCAACTAGAAATAACCAAAGAACACAGAATTAAAAAATCTAAGAGACATGTAAGTAAACCAAGAGATTCAAAGGGATATTCTCTCAATTGGAGCTTGGGCGAGGTCCTAAGTCAACTATAAATATGTGGGTGGGATATTTACCCTTACCTCCTACTTAATGGCCCAACACCCAAAAAAATTACCCTTGATTATTTGTGGGCACCCTTCATGTTGATCGCTTTCCTACAATGGTGAAACTAATCCTAATTTTAAAATGAAAATAGGCATTAATTAGAAAGGGTCGACACACATGATCATGTATTTCCTATAATTACTAAAAGTAGGAATTGTGTTTGTATTTATCATGTGACAATGAATATGCTCAGGGGAATGGAGGATGTCAACATAATACTCATGGAAATTGAGTAATGTTCTGCATAGGAGGAACTCCACGTGCCAGTAAAGATATTTTTTTGTGTATCATATTAAAATGGCAATCAATGTGCCTAGTGTCTAGAACCCAATCATCCAACTCAACAAGAACCTATATGTCTAAGGGTTGATGTTTTTGGGAGGGTATTTCTCCGTTGGCATGAGTTATATCTTCCTGGATGGGGCATGGCGTGAGGTCACGGAAGTGGAAGGCAAATTCTTCCAAATGGTTATGCACATGCATACTACCCATGTGGGCCCACTCTTGATGGTGTGCGATGACAAATGATAAGATATTCCTTATCGGGTTTACTTTGACTCCTCACCCAATAAGCATGAGATATGCTCTCATGAGGCCTGCAATCACTATCTGTAATTCTTCTAGTGTTTGCCATTAATGATTCAAGCTGCACCTCTTTCTTATGGTTGTTAAAATATCCTTCTTTTTTCAAAATTGCCTTGAATCAATAACACGGCTCAACATTTTTTAGGAGAGTATAGAATAGCCAATCCATTCTATGAGAACATTTATTTCGTCTATCACATAGAAAGGTTGTCTTGAGAAAACTGTGGTATGATTCCACAACATTATTTGTCTCCTGGTTTGCATGAGGAAAATCTCTGCAACCTTTAACCCACATCCCTACATGGAAAGACTCAATTAGTAAATATATGTTGTCCTTATGAAACAAAAAAAATACAACACAGAATGAATATTATGCAAACTTACGAATCTTGTCACCGACAACCCAAGCCTTGTAGAAATAGTCCAAAAACTTCTCCTCAGTTGCATATTTGGTGAAAAATTCATTGATTGCATCATCCACTTCATGTCTAGGACAATATTTCATGATATGGCCAAGTTCATTGAACATCTCTTTTGTTTTTTCTGAGCTGTTGCAACAATCGATTAACATTCTTTAGCCATGCCCTCCTTACGTGCCAAATACACAAGATCACTTCACATTTCATGATTCTCTTGCCACATTCAATTCATTTTAAGTGAGAAATTTTTAGAGCGATTGCAAATCGAAATGTCAAATAAGGATATTGATGTTACCTCGCAATGATTTCATCCATAACATCATCAACCATGAAGGCATTGACCTTCTAATCAGGACGAAGTTGAAAACACCTATGCATGAGGCTCTTTAGCCATACTACTATATCTTGTGATGTATTACGTGACCTCACCACCCATGCAACTGATACCCCACTTTGTTTCTCACCAAACACCGCAAGTGTGTACAACTGATATTGTCATATTAAATGAAATGAAATTAATTTTAAGTCATAAATCATATTGAATAATTATAACCAAAACAATTTTATTAAAGCAATCATTGGAAAAAAACTCGCCCCATATTTGCTTGTACTGAACGTTGAGTCCATGGCTATCAAGCTATTATGGGATAACTTGACCATAATTTCCAACATCCATTTTTTTTGTATTCCAGCTATAAAAGAGATCTCTCCACCATTGGGATTCTGGTAGAAGAAGAAATCATTTTTTTTTTTTAAACCAGAGATTCACACTCATTTTAACTTTGATATGCAATTGATAACTTTCTTTCGTTAGACGATTATAGACATTTAGAATGTCTTTTCTCCGTAAGAAAAAAATCCCTATCTCGAGCTGTAGCATTTGTGTCAAGATATTTATTGATATGCATTTTACAAACAGATTCAATTAGTAGTTGAAGAAAAAAACAACTTTCTAAATAAGAAACCATGTCCTTTGAAAGTCTTGGCTTCATTTGAGGAACATCATCACTTAAAGTGTTGTGTTCATGGTATTACTACTATGTTGGGACCGTGAACCATAATCTTTATAATAAAATGACATTGAAATACCCTCTTTTTGGCAAATGAATGCATTTGTTTTCTTTTCCATTCTTCTCTCTTGTCAATTGGACCATATGAGCAATGATAACTACAAAATAAATTATGAAATGTCACCACATCTGATAAATTATAAAGCACTATTAATATCAACATCTAAATAATGTTGTTCTAAAATACTTACAGTTCATACAGTAAGGCAGCACTAGCACTTGTGCTCGGGGGTTTGCTTTGTAGATGCACGAAGGAACATGGAGCTTCTGGATTCGATTCCTTTCCTTTTATAAAATCATGAATTCTTTCTTTGGGAATTTTAGCAACACGGTCAATATTCATGTGTTTTTTGTAGACTTCAGACCAAACTAAATCTTTACTAGAAAAAAATGACTTTGTCTTTAGGGTCTTGCACCGCAAAAGCCTTTTATGAAACCAACTCCAAAAATAGAAGAAAAGAGAGATCAATGCCTTATAAATAAGCCACTTCAAGGGGGAAACCTCCTTTACATTACATAAATGAACAATTCTTGGACGATACAAATGAAAAAACCTCCTTTATATATATAAGAGTCAATGGGGTCACAATATAATCCTAGCCGACCTAAAAATAATAATGTAAGGGCACAATAATAACAATATGGGGGTTACACGGGCACAACAATAACAATAAGGGGGCTACACTAATAATAATAAGGGAATACACTAGTAATATAGGCACCTAACATGCCCCTATGCTTCAAAAAAGTGTTTTCCTCAACGCTTGAGTAGCTCTGGATGCTTCTGTATAAAATTCTCATCCTCCCATGTAGAATCTTCAGTCAGTAAGTTCTTCCACTAGATGAGATACTCTGAAACTGGTCGATTTCGTAGTTGTCGAGTTCTTGTTTTCGTGACTGCTTCAAGTTCCAATATGATTTTTCCTTCCTCATAAACTTCTGGCAATATTATTTGAACTGGAATTTTGTCACCTATAACCTTCTTTAAGCATGAAACATGGAAAACTGGATGCACTTGAGAAGAAGTAGGAAGCTCCAATTTGTATGCCATAGTACCAATCTTTTGCAGCACCTTGTAAGGACCATAGTACTTTGGTGATAATTTATTATCCTTCTTAGCTTGCTTGAGGGACATTTGTTTATATATTTGTAGCCATAAAAATACCTAGTCTCCTTCATCAAAACTTCTCTCGCTGCGATGTTGATCTTCCTGTTGTTTCATTCGATTTTGTGCCAAATTTAGGTTATCTTTTAAGAGTTGGAGAAATTTTTGTTGATGCTCGATGTGATCTTCCACTACTTGAAACTTATAATTTTCTCTTAAAGATGATGTGATGGATGGTGGATGATACCCATTAAGTGCCATAAATGGGGTCATTTTTGTTGTAGTATGGAAGGAAGTGTTATACCACCATTCAACCAAAGGCAACCACTTGATCCATTATGTTTGTTTATCATATACAAAACAACGAAGATATCCTTCCAAACATTTGTTCACTATCTCAGTTTTCCCATCAAATTGAGGATGATAAGATGAGCTATGAGTTACTTGAGTACCCAAACAAGAAAATAATTCCGTCCAAAAATTTCCGTTAAAAATGGATCTCTGTCACTTACAATAATCTTTGGGTTTCCATGTAGCTTTTGAATTGTTTCCATAAATGCAGTAGCAACTATACTTTATTTAAATGGATGAGATAATGCACAAAAGTGTGCATACTTGGTAACTCTACCAACTACCATCATAATGACACTCTTTCCTTTGGACTTAGGTAAACCTGCGATAAAATTCATTAAAATCTCCTCCCAACGTTGACTTGGAATGGATAAAGGTTTTAGAAGACCCGAGGTCTTGATTGTCTCAACTTTATTTTGCTGGCAAACCAAACGTTCTGCCACAAACTTTTGAATATCAGATTTAAGGCCATCCCAAAAAAATTCTTTCTACACCCTGTGGTAAGTTTTTAAAAATCTCGAGTGTCCTCCTAAGGGAGAAGTGTGCAATTCCAAAAGAATATTTTTTTTTAGTCGGGAATTCATACAAAGATATAAGCGATCTTTGTACCATAAGGAATCAATTTTCCAACTAAATGTATCAGATGTAGTAGGATCTTGTTGCAACTTTTGAATGAGTGTCCACACTTGTTTGTCCTTTTTCCATTCATCCCTTGCTTCAATTATCCAATATGGTTGGATAATAGAAATGGCACAAAGTAATGTTTCCACCTCTTCATCCTTTATTGAGAGTGCATCTGCAACAACATGTAGCTTCCCTTTTTTGTAGATGATTTCGAAATCATAACCCAACATCTTTGTGACCCATTTTTGCTGCTCTTCTGAAGATAGTCTTTGTTCCAAAAAGTATTTAAGACTATCATGATCAGTTTTTACCATGAAGTGTCTTCCCATTAGGTAAGGTCGCCATTTCTTTAGTGCATGTAGTATTGCCAACATTTCCTTCTCATAAATAGATTTATGTAAATAATTTCCTTTGATTGGACGATTTTCAAAAGAAATGGGTCTTCCTTCTTGCATTAAAACAACACCAATTCCATTTCCTGAGGCATCACATTCCAGAATAAAGGTTTTTGTGAAGTCTGGCATAACTAAGACTGGTGCTATGCACATTGCCTCTTTAAGATGTTCGAAGGTTTTAGTTGCTTCAGGAGTCCATGAAAATGCATCTTTCTTCAATAATGTTGTTAGAGGTGCTGCTATTCTTCCATAATCCTTAACAAACTTGCGATAATACCCTGTTAACCCGAGAAATCCTCTCCACTGCTTTATGCTTGTGGGGAATTTCCATTCCTTAATGGCTTTAATTTTTTTAGGGTCTACCTTAACACCCTTGTGAGATACAATATGACCCAAATATTCCACCTCTTGTTCTCCAAAGAAACATTTGGAGGTTTTTGCATATAATTGTTTCTCCTCCAATAGTTTGAGCACCTTGTCAACACGTTGAACATGATCCTTCCAAGACTTGTTGTAGATTAGTATATCATCAAAAAATACTAACACAAATTTTATAAGGGTTTGAAAATGGAATTCATCAACCCTTGAAATGTAGAAGGTGCATTGGTAAGGCCAAAAGGCATGACCAAGAATTCATAACGACCCTCATGAGTTCGAAATGTTGTTTTCGGAATATCTTCAGTCTTCATTCTTATTTGATGATATCCTGAACGAAGATCCAACTTGGTAAAATAAATTGCTCCATGTAATTCATCCAATAATTCATCAATCACAAGAATGGGAAATTTATATTTAATAGTGAGCTTATTGAGCTCCCTATAATCTGAACACATGCACCATGATCCATCCTTCCTATGCACCAATACTACTGGTGCAGAGAAAGAACTTTGGCTCAGTTGAATTATACCAACCTCTAACATTTTTGCAATCATACGTTCAATTTCGCTCTTTTGGACATAAGGATATCTATAAGGCTTGATGTTTGGAGGAACACTTCCTGGAATCAAATGAGTAGCATGATCATGATCACGAATAGGTGGGAGTCCTTTGGGAGTTTCAAACACCTTGGAATGATTCTCCAAGACTTTTTGGAGATATGGAGAAATAGATGATTTTGATTTTGGAACTTCTATTGAGCATAATTGTGCAATTACGCCTCATTGTTCTTTTTTCAAAAACTTTGTCATCACATTAGAGCTTATTATCTTTCCTTAATCCTTGTGATAAAATTTGTCATCACATTAGAGCTTATTATCTTTCCTTAATCCTTGTGATACCCCCTAATTCAACTTCCTTTCCTTCCGAAAAAAAGTTCAAGAAAGTTCTTAAAAATTAAAAGCTACTGTCCCCAAAGATTGTAACCATTGTAGTCCTAGTACAACATCAATACCTCCCATTGGAATGGAAAACAATGGACTATTCAATAAATATTCCCCCATTGTTAGCTTGATATTATGGCATTTTGTAGAGCAATTTATAGTTCCTCCATTTGCAACCATCACTTGACATTATGGTGCTGGGTATAGGAAGAAATTCAATTCCTTGGCTACCTTACAATGAATAAAATTATGGGTACCACCCAAGTCAATCAACACTATTACCTTTTTCTTCTTGATATGTCCTTCTATCTTGAGAGTTTGAGGAGTGGTAATTCCTACCAATGCATTACAAGATATGGTCCAACTCATTTATTCTTTCTCTAGGGTTGGTTCTTGGTGTATATCCTCTTCTTTTGAAGTTTCTTGTTCATTTTCTTCCTCCTCTTCAAAATATATGTAAAATAATTTCTTCTAAGCACACTTATGACCTTTAGTGTATTTTCTATCACAACTGTAGCAAAGCCCTTTTGCTCTTTTTTCTTCCAATTGTTGTGGTGTCAACCTTGTAGGTTGTGAAATTCTAGGAGTAGAAACACTTCCATCTTTATAGATGTGAGTGGTACGATTCCTTGTCGCCATAAGTTTACATTCAATTTTTCTTGCCAACCTGAATGCCTTCTCCAATGAATCAGGTTCCCAAAGGCGAACCTCATGTTGGATGTTATCCTTTAAAGTCCCTGTTAACACTGGAAAATCGTAGAGCAGAAGATGACATTGATTAATGTCAAGCCTAAGGATTTACAGGGCAGGAACACATTATGGAATCAAGAAAGTATTTAAAATCTCTAAGGTTTTGAGAAAATCAGATTTGAACTAGTCTTAAATGCTAAAATGCGCACTTAATCCTTCGAGAAGAGCACCTTCTGCGTGCCTTTTTGCCCGATAAGTGCGCATTCCTATAAATGGAAAAATGTCGCTTTCTGGGACCACACCAAGCAAAGCATAGTTACTCCTTATATGAAGCCGCCTAAGGACAACCACCAACACCTCCTTAGACACTATGTGAGCACACAAAGGAATATTTGAGCACACAATAGAATCATACCTCTCCCTTGGGTCACTATCCATCATGTACCAAGGGAGGGAAAGAGGATTTGAAACTCCCCTATATAAAGCCACCAAGAGATGAAGAATGGTGATCACATTGTTATGCTAGCCAAAGTTGCCCAAGCAACACCAGTAGTGTGTGACCTGAAGCTGGATCTGAAGAGGACTTGATCGTTGGCTACCCAACAATCCTAGTCCACCACGACAGAGAGAGAGGGAGACTGCATTAGAGGCAGAGCTTGGAAGGCAACATCCTTGCATCGGGACCTAGAGCCATTTCCTAGCTGCCCTTTGGCAAGTGGGTAAAATTTCTTCTCCATTTCAAACATTTAATAAGAAGAGGCCTTGGAGCCATCGTTGATATTATTATCGTTTTGAATCTCTTTGATAGCTTCTGTATATTTGTGTTTTAGTTTAGTTTACTTTGAGCATACATTCACATACTTTTTTCACTGAATTGTGTGCTTTTGAGCTCCACCACTTTCTGCTTTTTATCAATAGTTTAAAGAGTAGACCACACTCTTTAAACTGGTGTGATTTCGTACACCCGTGCGACTAATCTAGCACAACAGGATTGGCAACTCCACTAATGTGTTCCAAGTTTATGTGGTTATGCCATCTTTTGCAGGAGACCCTTTGTCTATGCGGGAGTGGAGCTGACAGTCCTCTAACCCATCTTACAACCATAGATTCACTGGAGTGACAGACTGAAGAAGGCAACTCCTAATATTTTTTACTTGCAGGATTTTTGTACGCAGTATTTCCTCACAGACACGCAGGGTATGGGTTCAGCTCTGACCTGTGCGCATGAAGGCGCATCTATCAAGGCTTTTTGCGCGCAAATGGCAGAATGAGATTTTTATCCCTATATTCTGCATTTTTCTGCTTGTAGTTTGCTGGGCAACCCCTAATGTATCTGCCAGCACTTGTGTTTATACCCCACAGCTTTTGAGAACTCACTTTTTTCTGCTTTCTGTAGGCATAGAGTTAGTTTCTCTCTAAGTTGGTTTTTTGCAAAAATCGCCACATAGTTTAAGTAGGGGGCAAATTAACCATTGCATTCCGAACAATTTATGTTTTGCAAAAATTTGTTATTCACACTTAGATTAACTAGTCCAAGTAAGTGGCCCAAGACCACACATGCATAAGCTAGTGTAGAAATTGTTTAGCTTAATTCAATTTTTGCATTTAGGAAATTGCGGGACTAGGATTGAATCGCCGATTAGAGCAAGTAATCTCTACTGCCTTTGCACCCTTCGGTGATCCTAGGCAAGCATATGAACACTCTATTTTTGCAATTCGACATCTCCCTTTAGTTAGTCACATAGACTAACCAGGAAGATTTGAAAGTGGCCCATTATCCGCACACGTTTTCCATTTTGAGCTAGAAACAAGATAACGTAGTTTTAACTAGGGGTTTTTTGTAAAGGATCACCAATATCCAAATGTTCAAACCATGAGCTTGTTCACCTTATGCTCACACACACTCACCCACTAATCAAAGAAAGCCACCTAAAACTAACTTAAAACAAACTCACTAAATTCTCCCCACCGGGGCCACAAGAGAATTTATAGACTAAGTTAGGATCAAGGGGGTAGGCATCCAATAAGCCGCCTTGATCACGCTTCATATTGAAGCATAGAAGTTGTGTATTTAGGGAGCTTCAAAATCCACCTATCAGCCCACGGAAAAGAAAACCCGAGCGCGGCAGAGACCCGATTCAGAGGGGGTTAGGCTTAGGCGCAGTGCGTGCAAGATCATTTGGGGCTACCTGACCCGAATGATACTCGGTATTGTTAGCTGACTACCAAGAAGCCCAAGAATCGAATGCTTATGTGGGACGGTGGTGCTTAATGGCAAAAAACTAAAGGCAAAACAAACAAAAACCATATTTTTGCTTGATTGATCACATAGATTAAGTTAAAGGGAAAATCATTTTATTTTCGCTTTGTTTTATGTATATGGCCATAATTTTTCTTTGACCTAGACTCTCTCCCCTAAATTTTTTCCAAAACCTAACCTGGTCGACACCCAAACGGTCCGAATGGAACCTCGTCGATCCAATCATCTTTTGGACCTCCCCCCATTACAGGGAGAGGTTCCAGGTCTTTCGCCATTTAGGTGTCAAAGACGGAACACTGCCACCATCATTGGTTCACCCTTCATTGGAACAACCATAGTTGGGAACCCTAGTCAGTCTCCCAACACTACACCGCACACCACTCCCCCCTTGACCCTTAGGGGGAAGAGGAGCGTGTCCCGTTCGGTAAGACAATTGAACATACATCAGGGTACGTCATAGACTAACCCTCGTTCTAACCAGAACTTCGTGTCTTCAGACGTTGCCATGGCGTCAACCTCCCAGTCACCCTTCTTAGCTACATTGAATCTACTTGATTTAACCAAGCTCATAAATGACCCCATCGCACATGATCCTTCATGGCCTCCCATGCCCACGAAGCTCCCTTCGGATATACCAAAGTTTGAAGGCAAGCAAGCGGAAGACCTAGGTAATCATATAATGACCTTTCACCTTTGGTGCTCATTGAATAGTATCATCGACGACACTATTTGATTGAGGCTATTTCAACGCACTCTTACAAAAGTAGCCGCGAAATGGTACGTGGAGCAACCTCGTGCTTCACATCGAACCTTTAGCGCCCTTGCTACCGCATTCCTCACTTATTTTTAGATAACCATTCACCATGATTTGGGAATGGAGTTACTGACTCATTTTAGACAAACCCCCACTGTCCATATCTCTGACCATCTTCATGAGTGGAGGTGGTGTCGCAGTTTATGCAAAGCTAAACTCGACGATCGAGTCCTCTTAGATTTATTCTTGAAAACTCTGACGGCGAAGATTTCAAAGGATATTGCATAGCAATACCCCACATCCAAAGAGGACGCAATCAATAAAGCCAAGAATATTGAACTGATTTATACGTAGTCAGGATACATTTACAATATCCTGCCTAACACCCCGCGCTTGCAAACTTATCAAGAATTGCAAGGCGCGTCGAATTCTGCAGACAGACTAATTGGGTCAATGACCCAAGGGTACCTGGGCAGCAGTAGTCACAATCCTGGTTACACACACAATTCTACCCAGAACATGTCTTAACCCAGATTTCAAAGTCATCATATGCCTAAAAAATATTTGACTAGTAGGGCACAAGCGTATCACCAAGGAGGACCCTATCCTCCGACTGAGGGGACCCAGTACGCAGGAAGAAACACTGACGGAAGAGCTCCCCCCCAACGACCAGGTGAAAACAAGGGACAACATTATGCTCAGTCCCAAGCACATGACACACCTACACAAACCAATGCACATGTGAACTTTGTGCTGCCATCCCAAAATCAACCACACCAATATGACCAGGAGAACTACCCTCCTAATGTGGTTAAGAAAAAATAAAAAAGCAAGCCCAAAGGGAACCTTAGATAGGGGTGCAGCAACAAACAGTGCCCACCGCGATCCTAGGCTGGAGGTAACTCCAACCGGAATCAAAACCAGGAGCCAAGCAATGCCCAACGGCAAGGCAAAAGGCCACCTCTGCGAACAAAACAAACCATTCTTGTTCAATATGTGGTGAGTATGAGCATTATACTCACCACTGTCTCGATCTCCCTGAGCTAAAAAATCTTCAGAGTAACCGAGGACAGGGAGGATCTTCCCAAAAACCCGTTGTTATGCAAGAACCTTTCCCCCACCAAGGGACGGTCAACACTCAATAATAAAACCCAGACGATTCTCAGAAAAACAACCATGAAATCTACATGACTGGAGAAGAAATGTTTTTCCAAACACGGAATCACAGTTACGACACCCCACCAGACTCCACTACGTCAGGGGCTAGTACTAGTGCACCGACTGCACCTTTGACCATTTCAAAGATGCCTATAGAACCATTTCCAAAGATGGAAAATATACCTAATAGGAAGGCAGGTAACTACTCCAAAGAAGCCCATAATTATATCATCGTGGACGATTTAGCTCAATCACCCGCTGCTATGTCCACATTGGAAGTACTACAGTCGTGCCCAAAACAACAAAAAGCCCTACTTTCCGCATTAGGTGCTATCGACCTTGCCAATATGTGCATGATGAATTTTGACTTAGACAAAGCCACTCCTAGGCTTCCTTCTATGGTCGCATTCCAGATACTAGTATCGTTCTAGAGCATCACTATTCACCGATGTGTCATATATGAGGGTGCATCGACATTTATCATGTCAAAAAACGTTTGGCAGAAGTTGGGTTCTCCCGAACTAAAACCCTCGGTCATAACACTTCGAGCCTACGACGGTCATCCCTTGACACCCTTCAGCCTCTACCAAAATGTCTCGGTTTGTTTAGTCGGTTAGACGGTCCACATAGACATTGAAGTCTTGGATGCTCACTTGGATTACAATACACTCCTCGGTCGGAGTTATATGTACGCTATGTCCACCATAGCCTCCTTCGTCTTCTGCATTATGATGTTCCCCCATGAGGATCACATCATTATTGTCGACCAACTAACGCACATCGAGAAGGATCCCCTAACCAACACAAATGTAATTCTACCCTATGTAGATACAGCCGCAGATGGTATTTCACGGTACCAAGAATATGGCCTTGGCTAATTCAAATCGTCGTCCATCCTAGGTTCATTCATAGGAGATCCTCCTATTATCCCTGAGCTGTCACTCGATGCCACAGGGGCCCCGGTGTGCATGATGTCCACATCAAACACCGAGGTAAGTCAGGACACGGACTCGAGCAGTAACGACACTGAAGCATTGACCACGACAGCCTCTCTAGCCTACGCTGCCTCCCAAACCCCTTTCATCTACCATCCAACTGGCTTCCTCTCCCAGCAGGTTTTGGTAGCACTGGTGTTACCCAACATATCGTTGGCATTCCCGGTTTTTTACCTGGTTCTCCCTTCCGGAATAGGAGCCACCAACATTACTACCATAGGCTTAAAGCCCCCCAGCCCCGAGGAGCCCCAACTAACCCAAGAAACGGTCGAGACTACCCCCGCAAAGGAAGTTCCCATTGCGAAACCGGTTATCACGGCCAAGAAAACTGCAAATAGAGGAAAGAAGATGGCGACCCACACCATTCAAAGGGAATCACTAGTCTACGCCATATATGATGTTATAGGCCATTCTACCCACATATTTCCAGAGCTGGATGAGTTAAAACCATTCCTTGGCTCCGAAGTAGATGTCTCGACGCCGCGTTCCCGTAAAAAGGAACCTACCTCAAAAGGTAAAGGCAAACCGCTGCGTACCAATCACACATGCTCTCTCTATGGCACCTATGGGCACTATACACACCATTGTCCAGAGATACCATGGTATAGGGACGCCTTACATGCGTTTGAGCGATCTTATCAAGAGGATCCCTCCATTCAGTCGGTTAACGACGAGCCTCGCGCCATCCTATACTTACAAGAGGAACATAGGATTGTAGAACGGCCCCTAGTAATGCCCATTATACGTTGTACGCTATGCGATGAATGTGGCCACTATCTCGAAGAGTGCGCAACCTTGGAACTCATTCACAGATGGTATCCAATCGAAAGGGTTTACTATGTAGGGATACGGGCGGTGCAATTCACATGCTCGTTATGCACCAACAACCACCTTTTGGAGGATTGTCACTACATACCTCGCTTCTGACTAACCCTTGTTAGTCTCCGCTCAGCCATAGTTCGCCTTTCCCAAGAAGACGATATGGATGCCGAGTCCACAGGCAGCTCCATGACCCAAGCAGATGAGATGAGTGGATCTATCATGTTCTTGACAGTCGAAGAACGACCTAGCAGGGAATCCTATTTACCCCCAACGGTACTTCGCAGCAACGACCAACGTGTACGTTATGCAAAAAGACGGACCATGTAGTCGTCCATTGCCCTAATTTAGCAGCCTTTCGGCACTGGTTCCCCATCAGACCTCGAACTGAAGTCGAAGGAACTTTCATATCAAGGATATTCTACCTGATATGTCAGGGTAATCATTATGGGCGACATTGTACTTATGCATCGCAGATTCGTCCCACTATCAACATGATTAATGCCATAGAGAAGAGACAAGACGATCTCATAGAATGGCATAAAAAATACATCGCCAGATCAATGTCCCCACCCCTGCAATGTTGTGTCAAGCCTGACAAGACAACACACCACCAAAAAGTAACGTCGGCCAAGCCTAGGATAACATGCGGCCTATGTGATTGAAATCACCACCGAGTCAACCAATGCAGAGAACTCAAGCCCCTAGAAAACAGTCTCCGCATAGTCTCTTCTCTCCCCCAAAAAAATTTCTCTAATCAAGAGAAGATCACATGCACTTACTGTCGAATTTGCTCACACTTTCACCATATGTTTAAATGTATACATCTCCCCAAGCTAAGAGCGGCACGAGCTGCGTTGAGTCTACACTCCACTAAAGAGGAAGACAAGTCTAAGCCAATGACACGGAAATGGAGACAGAAGACAACCTCATCTACGTCTGACCCTTTCCAAGCATTCACATCAGGAACAACAAGTAGCAAAAGTTGCTCAGAGGCCATACAAACCTAATTTGTAAGGCCCATGGCACCATCAAACTGAAGAAATTACAATGTAGGACGTCATGAAAGTTACCTCGGCATAGTATCGCTAATCTCTGGTACACAGGCTGACCGCAACGACAACAAAGGCTTTGCAAAGCACCTCTGATCTCCCAAAACTCAGCAAGTACAAAGGAATAGGATTAGGGCCATAATCCCATATTTATCGCCCTTTTCCAGAACTTTGGAGGTCCATAATAGGAGATCAAAAGGTCCATTCCACAAACCGTAAGTTGCACCATCATCATTATGCCATGACGAACGAAAGAAATGCCACACATTCTCTTTCCAGGAAAATATTTTTTTTCAGCGCCGTTAGGTATGCCCTCTCCCATCTTCTTTTTTAAAGCTTTCGTCTTTCAATAATATTTGATGAAAATAAGATGCTTTCACTTGAGGTAGTTGTTTTTGCAGGAAGAACCTACATCCCCCTTACAATGCCATCCACTGAAAATCTCGGAGCAGGTAGCATTCTACCCCCAACATGATAGAGTCCCAAAAAAATCTGCATATCCTAACATCATTTCTCCATCAGAAATAAACCATAGGGTCCTCATACCCGACTGCATTTATGATCACCTCACCCTGCACATGATAAAATTTCGCATTGGTTGATAGAGCCTCCCCTTCATGGTGCTCGTCACCCAAAGTAGACCATATATTATAGCACAAGTGACGCCATGGCCATACCACTTCAGTCCGAGAAGTACCTTGTGCCCATCCAGTCATCATGCATAAGGTCAAGTTTACCATTCAAACTCAAACCCCCTTCCCAAACGATCAGGTTGTACAAGAAGATTGAAAGCGCACCTCCGTGCACCGCATTTGGCCCACCATACCTTCATCAACATAATCCCATCTGTGACACTTCTTCATCCGCTTCATCAACCCCGCCCATGAGACCAACCAATGTGTTGTAGAGGTAAATCCCCTCTGCGGACAGAGGCAATCCCTACTAGCCCAGATCGGGTCTAGCAACAATCGTATCACGCTAAGGCGCAAATTCCTAATTGCAATAGACCAAATTGTGAAGAAGGCCTACCTTAAGTCCAACGCTGTTGTTCTTAGAGAAGATAGCGCTCCCGTTTCCTTGCTCCGGCAGATCACAATTCTCCCACTTGTCGCGATCGAACACCTGCACATATAAGAAACATGACAAACACACAAGCGTAAAACCCAATATATGCAATTATGTATCAGTCAGAGAAGATACAACTCATGATCACAAAGTATGAACAATACGAGTGGAATCATAACCAAAGTCGCTTATCATTAATCAATACAAAGAAAGATACAACCTGGCTTTGACGCTGGATCTTCCTTCGGCGGGTCGATAGCGGAATATGTCTCGGTAAAGCTCGTCGGGAATGGGACAAGCCTCTCTCTTTGGTTGTCTTGACAATAATCTCCTTGCTACTGATTTGGCTCTATGAGGACTATCAAGGCTCTTACAACATTATTTAGGCTATGAAGGCTCTTGGAGACTAGCTTGCAAAGGAAAATGGCAAGCTTATATAAATGGTGGAAGGAGGGTTGGGATCCCTACAATCATGGGATTGGCCCTATCCTCAAGGAAGCTTCCATGACAGGTGGAAAACCACTTCCTCTACATGGAGATCTGGAGCCAAACCTCCCAACTCAATTTAGAGACCAGTTCAGGAATTGGTTGGAGTCAATCTTCCACCATTTATTTTTAAAAAACACTCCTTAATAAGCCTGGCATGGGTATAACACTGTGACAGTGCACCAGCTGGCGCGCCCTATTTGGAGGATTTCCCCCATTGGCACGAGGGCTGAACTGTCTAGTCGTGCCAGGGACAAAAGGGCTATTTTTAGGGTTTTTCACAAGGAATTGTCTTCAGGGGAATGAATGTCCTTGTCTAGGGGGATGCCATGAAAGTGGTTTCAGGTCCTGTCACTGCTCACAGGTCACGGAATAAGCCCTCCAATGTGCGGGAAGGGGAATTGCAGGGATGGTGACAAATTGCTGTGTAACAGATGCCCCCTAAAGCACGAGGCCCGAAAAAGACAAAGGGGCGAAATGCTTTACGAGAACGTGTCCAACTGAAAACAGTGCCGTCGAAAAACCTGCCTAGAGAAGTACAACTGATATCTCAAATGCATGATATATGTGGTATGGGCGCAACCATCCATAACAGAGTATACAATAATCCGGATCCAAGGCATGGACGCAGCCATCCAATGAGGATCGATAAATAGACTCAGGTATGGTCGCAGCCATCCAAGGAATAAGTCATGTAACCAATCACAATAATCCACATAATTGTAGCCTGGATTCTAACAGACAAAATCCAAGGTCTTGCACTCCATCTCGACCCGAACAAAGTACAAGTTCAAGCATGCGAATAAGTGAGCTGAAGTCGAACATGCAAGAACATCGTCTGATTACCAGCCAATGATGAAAGCTGTTAACAGACGCGACAGGTACCACCAATAGTGACAATGGCCCTCAAGGTACTATAGGTACAATCCATGGCATGTGAACAATGAGCTGGTGTCGAACACCCGTAGAATCATTCGATCGAAGGCCAATAATGAAAACCTTACGTCGAATGCGAAGAACCTTCCATTGAGGCATGCAGGCTCCAAGGTACCAAAAGGGAGTCTCTAGATCAACTTCCCAGATAATGAGCTGAAGTCGACAGGAAGTTACCTTGATCGAAGGTAGGCCATAGTGTTTCCCACACCATCGACGCGAGACAGAGGAACATAATGTGTTGTGAATCAGGATCAGATGAGAATCGGAGGAAGGTTGAAACTTTGCAGAGGTCAACTTCTCTTGAACATATTGGTGGCACGACAGTGGATTTGGCAGTATTTGACATCAAAAGATCAGAGTTCAAGATGACGAGGCAAAGAGAAGATGAGAGGTCAAAAGGGATTACCCCAACCCATGGAGGCAAGCAGAAAACGAGATGAGATGTCCCCAACCCGACATGAATGCAAACAAGTGCCATGTTCAAGAGCGACATACTGCCAACATGACGATGATACTGGTTCCATTTTCCCCACCATTTATGGCGAATACCCCAATTATTTTTGAAGACAAGCTTGAAGGGGATATCATATGCTTGTAATATAAGTCCGTCCTTCGGACGAATCCATCATAGTACATTTAACGAGCCCTAGGAAGGAGGAACTCGAATATCGTCATTACGACTGGATCCGATGTCATCAGGGTTTAACGAGTCTGACAAAGGAAGAAATCGACGTCTTTTCATGTTTAGAGAGTTTGAAAAGACAACGGAAAAGTAAACTCCAACAATCCCTTTTTGTAAATAGTTCCCTAGATCCGAAAAGGTAGAAAACTATGTCTGAGAAAACCTCCTAGTCTCGATAGGCTAGGGTATTCCTTTTTAATAAATAATCTATCCTAGCCCGAAAAAGGGGTAAACGAATACTGGGTAGATGTCGTTTCACAGCCACTTTAACGAGATAGAAATGACAAGGGACTTGGCAATCTTCATGTTTAGAGAGTCAGAAAAGAGCTGAAAGTTGACTCCTCCTGAAGGAACGAGTGGTATAAAGGGTAGCAACTAGTTCCGGTAATGGTGGAACTGATCAGAACAAGTTAAGAGGCTGGCTAACAAGACCAATCATCGCAGCGCTTCCTCAGGAACAGGTAAAACAACCAAGTGAAGGCATATGATCGGCCAAGCAGATGGGGATGATGGAATGAGAAAACGAAGGCTTATTTGGCAACAACAGGCTGATAAGATGGAAATCACCAGAG
The DNA here is from genome assembly GCA_034641835.2 of Pinus albicaulis. NCBI lineage: Eukaryota > Viridiplantae > Streptophyta > Pinopsida > Pinales > Pinaceae > Pinus > Pinus albicaulis. The sequence goes on from CM076569.1 coordinate 521,835,904, forward strand.
GTGAAATGGGAAAGGTTTCAGTTTTACACAAGCTTGAAACAAAGATAAACTATGCTTGAAACCGGTTTCATTTTTACACAAGCTTGAAACCGGAACAAACTATGCTTGAAAAAGTAAGCATGCCCCCATCATGGTGACTCAATTCGAGGTGCATTCCCCCCAAGCTTCAGTCCATATGAAAGGCAGATGGAGTGAAGGTTCAAGTTACGAGATCAAGAAAAAGAATCGACTGGGATTTTACGAGATCTTATCAAAGACTCGAATTGAACAGGAACATGTTTCATTGTTTCAACGAGGTTGACACATTAAAAGAACTATCCTCAGATGACCTTGTTTCATTTTTTAAGGAGCTTGACACAGGAAAAGAACCATGCTCCGACGACAACTCATCATGATGAATAAAAAATCATGGCTTCCAAGAGTTCCACACCGGATGGAAGGAAAACATCTCGGAAATCAGGACCCAATGCCCCCAACACACTATGCACGGCGACATTGTCACTAAGTACAGGAACGAGGTAGGTAGCCACATAGTTGACCTGCAGTGGGGCAGAGACAACGGGTGGATAAAAACCAGGAAGGGAAGATGGTGGGCCAGCTGCCACATCAGGACCAAATAACGAAAGCTGATCAATGGTCACGATCTGTCCTTCATGTGGAAAACAGACCACACGAAAAAGGGAGGAGACAAGTGCTCTAATGGCATAGGTGTAATCGCTCCCCAAGAGTAGATTGAAATCCAAGGGGCCTGGAACAACCATCACGTCCATATGGACAGTTTTACCTCCCAAAGTAACAAGTAACCTTGGAAGGATCCCTAACGGTCGACTAGTTCTTCTGTTAAATGCCAACAGATTCTACGTAATGGGCACAAGCGGAGGCGAACCGAAAGCCTGCCAAGTAGTTGAGGATAAAAGACTAACAGACGCGCCTTCGTCTATAATAGTGCTGGGTACGACCAGATCAGAGGTTTGTACCGTTATCTCAAAAGGCACATACGACGGAAGGCGGTATCCTGCAAATCGACTCCAGTCAAAGGAAGCGACCAAACTATTCAGAGGGGCTACCATCGAACCGAGATGGTCTGCCCCTGGTGTTACGATTGAAGAAGGAGCATCCTCCATGACCTCCATCTCGAAGGTGGGAGGAGTATCCTCCGAGACCTCCATCACGGGAGGTGGAGGAGCAGCTTCTCGAGATATAGGGACAGGAGAATCTTTCTCCAAGTCTGAGGAATCTGAAGAAACAAGAAGAACCTAAGGGATGTGAGATTCACTCTCAACGGAAAATACCTGGTGCACCGCAGATGGGGCCAGCTCAACCGATCCCATAACGAATGGTCGATCGGGAACGGATTCCTGAATTTGAATTTCTGGGGAGCGGGATTGACCAAGGACGACTCTTGACCAATCGTAGGATCAGCTAGGGGAGGACTCAAAGAAAGCTGTTGGTAACCAGCCGGAAGGCACGGTGTAGAAACAACCGATTTGTCCAAAACTCACTTGGCTTCATCCATATATGGACAAAGGTGAATGGCATGGTACCCTTCACACAACTTATAGGGATTGGTGAGCTTACCCTGCTTCTTAAGAGTTTTACCAGCACTAGCTGAAGACGTGCCCCCAACCTGACTCCCCGAAGCCAAAGGCAACGACGGATGACCGTTGGACCATACTTCGAGCACCTTGGGAATGCCAGGGAAGTCTCAAAGAAGATGGTTTCCCGTGCATAACATGCAAGGGAACTTGACTTTCCGCAAAGGGTTGGAAGGTTTATCAAGAGGAGGTGTTTCAGAAGCAGTAGCTGTAGCTTTAGCCTCTCTCTTGTCGAACTTCTTCTTCTTCATCTTCTTCTTCTTCTTCTTAGCCACCTGGTTACTCAAATATATACTTTCGCCAGGCGAAGTAGAAGAGGAGGACACAGAAACAAGCAAAGAAGGGGAGAGGTCCACCTTGGAATCAACATGATGTTGTTCAGGCGGAGGAACTAATTGTACAGTAGCTGGGACATTCGGGACCACAGAGGTTGAGAACAACCAAACAGGCAACCCAACAGTTAACCCAGGAAGGGACAACATTGCCATATAAGGAGCACCAACATTTCCAAAAGGAGGAAAAGGTCCAGGATTCCCTTCAGAGGGGATCCCTTGGTTGGTGAACTCCGGAAAAGTTGCCATAGGAACAACTCAACACAACACCCTAAGGAGACTAACTTTAACCAGGAATATTTCGTGGGCAGTTAATTTTTAAAACATTGAAACAAAACTCTACTATTTCATATTTTAAGAGTCGAGAAACAAGGAAAAGGTGACTCTATCGTTTTCAAATTTTGAAAAAAGCGTGAAAGGACAAGCGCTTGATGATATTTTCAAATTTAATGAGTCAGAAAAGACCAAAATGACTACTTAGGAATTCTAGGCAAAGGGTGTACCAAATAACCGTGAACTGCAATATACACCTTGGTTTCAAAATGAAAATGAAATCAACCAAGGACTTAACGTACGTGCAGGAAATCTCCCCGAATTCTGTGTCCGGTGTATCACGGGTATAGGGCGGCAAACTCGGCTTCCTATGGATAAAGGATAGAAACCTAGTGGGGTCTCCCTTTATATACGGGATGGTACGGGGAGCACAAGTCCATACTAGTGCTGTCTAAAGCCAAGAGGCGAACGACAGCTACTAGGTTTAACGACGCCGAAACACGTCTCTAGCCTAGACCTCTAAATGTTCCGTTAATGTTTCAATGCTGCCTTAGTGTAAATTGAATAAATTTTAATGTTAATCTTCAATTATGTTTCAATTTTCAGGCCCTAGCGAGTGTTATGTCTCAGAACCTCCTAAATGCACACTACATGCCACAATATATCATCTCATTCGATGAAAGCTAATTACGAGAGAGTTAAGAGCTTTTCACACAATAACAAAATGACCAGACAACAACCAGTGATGTCTTTAATGCAGCTAATGGAAACTAAAAATATTTTCTTTCAGAGTTACAAGTCACTAATAAGACATAAAAGATTCAATTTGCATTAACTAATCAAGAGCAAAAGAGATTTTTTGTATTTTCAATGTTTGAGAGCAAAGTGCACTAAACAAATGAAAACTAATGAAATGAACAATTTGAGAAGCGATAGCAAAGGAGTAAAAGCAAGCAAATTTCACTCAATGCAAACACACAATCAGACCTCAAATTGACAAAACAATCCCTCAAAACCAAGAGAATCCCAAAGACTCAAATGAACCATGTAATCTAGGCCCAGAACGAGACAAGGTGGAAATCGAATGAGAAAGAAACCAATCACTCAAACAATGCAAGAAAGCGATAGATAACCACCAAACGAATGCAGAGAAGCAATCACACAGTTGACTGAATAGATAGAAACCACAAACTCCCACGGGAGGCTCGACACACCATAGCACCTAGATGCCCTAGGGATAGAATGAAAAATCGATAGAAGAGGGAAAAAAACCAAAGGATGAAGGCCACAGTCAGTCAAACAAGGCTCCAGAACACTCAAGCAGTCGTAAAAATGAAACCAAAATCACAGATCAAGCTCAGAAAGCTCAAAACAGAGCAAACCGTAGCACCTTACAGAATTGGCACGACTTTCAGGCTGAATATAGCGCCAGAACAGGATTGGCGCGGGTAATACACTGGCAACATGTGCCAATTGGCGCGACTGTTAGGCTAATAAGCGCACCAGTCGAGTTTAATAAGAAAAAATAAAAGAGCAATCCAAGAAACAGACTAGTGATGGTGAAGCTAAACCAAAGCCAAACGCATGAAAGGAGCCAGCCAAAAGCGCTGATCAAGCAAGCAAAGTCAATAATCGACCGAAAAGACAAGACAATACTCCAAATCAACGTCTCCCTGGCGGAGTCGCCAATTTTTTGTAGAGGTAAATCCCCTCTGTGGACAGAGGCGATCCCTACTAGCCCAGATCGGGTCTAGCAACAATCGTATCACGCTAAGGCGCAAATTCCTAATTTCAATAGACCAAATTGCGAAGAAGGCCTACCTTAAGTCCAACACTATTGTTCATAGAGAAGATAGCACTCTCGTTTCCTTGCTCCGATAGATCACAATTCTCCCACTTGTCGCGATCGAACACCTGCACATACAAGAAACACGACGAACACACAAGCGTAAAACCCAATATATGAAATTATGTATCAGTAAGAGAAGATACAACTCATGATCACAAAGTATGAACAATACGAGCGGAACCATAACCAAAGTCACTTATCATTAATCAATACAAAGAAAGATACAACCTAGCTCTTACGCTGGATCTTCCTTCGGCGGGTCGACATCGGAATACGTCTCGGTAAAACTCGTCGGGAATGGGACACGCATCTCTCTTCGGTTTTCTTGAAAATAATCTCCTTGCTACTGATTTGGCTCTATGAGGACTATCAAGGCTCTTACAACATTCTTTAGGCTATGAAGGCTCTTGGAGACTAGCTTTTAAAGGAAAATGGCAAGCTTATATAGAAGGTGGAAGGGGAGTTGGGATCCCTACAATCATGGGATTGGCCCTATCCTCAAGAAAGCTTCCATGAGAGGTGGAAAACCACTTCTTCTACATGGAGATTCGGAGCTAAACCTCCCAACTCAATTTAGAGACCAGTTCAAGGACTGGTTGGAGTCAATCTTTCGCCATTTATTTTTAAAAAACACTCCTTAATAAGCTTGGCGCGGGTATAACACTGTGACAGTGCGCCAGCTGGCGCGCCCTATTTGAAGGATTCCCCCCATTGGCGCGAGGGCTGAACTGTCTAGTCGCGCCAGGGACAAAAAGGCTATTTTTAGGGTTTTTCACAAGGAATTGTCTTCAGGGGAATGAATGTCCTTGTCCAGGGGGATGCCATGAAAGTGGTTTCAGGTCATGTCACTGCTCACAGGTCACGGAATAAGCCCTCCAATGTGCGGGACGAGGAATTGCAGGGACGGTGAAAAATTGCTGTGTAACACAATGGGACCCCCACCTCCAGCAAAACACCATCCTCACACCTTAAGTGAGTGAACCCTTTCATGTTTTGGGGTACCTGTCTCTGTGTTTTGTACAAACCAAACCTCATTATTTTATTCTTTTGGTAAGTGTACAAAGACCGCCAATGATGCCCTTCGCCTCTTCGCCCTCATATTTCATCTTTTCCCCCATGGCAGCAGTCCCTCATTCCCTTTGGTCGGAGTATTTCACCTCCACACACGCACCATCACGACATTCATAGCCGGTTCACACCCGCCTTGGAAGTCCTAGCGACTCCAGGGATTTTCCCTTCAGAAATAACTATGATTGTTGCCGAGCTGCTAAAGTATACTCCAAACTCGGGTCACTGAATCCCCATCATCTATTTTCATTCACCTCTCACCAACATTCCTATGTTAAACCCATCACATCTAGGTCCTCGACCCCCCAGGTCAGTGACCCATGGTCCGGTTAAGACTTCCTTTTTGTCGACCTCGACAAATCTTTTCCAAAAAGGAAGCGGTACTTTGGATCACCCCTCCCCATGGAAAGGGGTATCCTTGGGTGGCACTGTGGGAGACATCATTGTCCATAGATGTCATCGATCCTCCTGACATTCAACTACAACAAAAGCTTTCATGTCATGATGGTATCGTACCTTATAACCATTTCAATTTGATCAGATCCGTCGAAGACCCGTGCCTCCATAAGCGTCTCTGTCAACAATGTTTACACGGGAAGGTCCCATCTAGTACATATGCATACATTGTGCAGCTAGATGCCATACCAAGTTTATGCATATGGGTACCACATTCCACCTATCATCAAAGAAAAAATGCCCCTGAGGGCGTCAACAGTTGTCGTCAACAACTGCCAGCATGACTACCACAATAGTGACACAGACAGCACATGTATCTATCAATTTTGTTTAACTAGCCATAACATCACGAGCATGGGACATGCCCGCCTCATTGAAATTTTGTATGTATGTTGTATATTTTATTTGCTTGCAGGGGTCCCTTAGGCCATGGTCATCTCGTAAACAGTGCAAGGTGTTGTTAATTCCAAGATTCACGCAAGCCTCTCTCTCTATCTCTGCGCACGATACAGAAAAGAAACTACAATGTATTTCAGCTATACAGTTCTTTCTAGACCTCACACATTAGGGGGCAACTGTTAACACTGGAAATTCGTACAGCAGAAGATGACATTAATTAATGTCAAGATTAAGGATTTACAGGGCAGGAACACATTTTGAATCAAGAAAGTATTTAAAATCTCTAAGGTTTTGAGAAAATAATATTTGAACTAGTCTTAAATGCTAAAATGCACACTTAATATTTCGATAAGAGTGCCTTCTGCGTGCCTTTTTGCCCGATAATCGCGGATTCTTGGAAATGGAAAAATGTCGCGTTCCGGGACCACACCAAGCAAAGGACAATTACTCCTTATATGAAGCTGCCTAAGGATAGCCACCAGTGCCTCCTTAGACACTATGTGAGCACACAAAGGAATATTTGAGCACACAATGGAATCATACCTCTCCCTTGGGTCACCATCCATCATGTTCCAAGGTAGGGAAGGGGGATTTGAAACTCCCCTATATAAAGCCACCAAGAGATGAAGAAATGGTGATCACATTGTTATGCTGGCAAAATTTTTCCAAGCAACACCAGTAGTGTGTGACCCAAAGCTGGAGCTGAAGAGGACTCGATCATTGGCCACCCAACAATCTTAGTCCACCACGACAGAGAGAGAGGGATACTGCATCAGAGGCAGATCTTGGAAGGCAACATCCTTGCATCGGGACCTAGAGCCATTGCCTAGGTGCCCTTTGGCAAGTGGGTAAAATTTCTTCTCCATTTCAAACGTTTAATAAGAAGAGGCCTTTGAGCCGTCGTTGGCATTATTATCGTTTTGACTCTCTTTGATAGCTTCTGTATATTTGTGTTTTAGTTTTATTTTAATTTGAGCATACATTCACATAATTTTTTCACTGAATTGTGTGCTTTTGAGCTCCACCACTTTCTGTCTGTTACCAATAGTTTAAAGAGTAGACCACACTCTTTAAACTGGTGCGATTTCATATACCCGTGCGACTAATCCACCACAACAGTCCCTATGAAGACATCAATCTTATGTTCCTCTGAAATATCAACTACCCTGATATTCAATTTTTGGAAGTCCTCAGTGTGCTCCACCATTGAACCCTTTTGTTTCAGATTTATCAATTGGCTAAAGAAGGTGTTGCTCTTTGTGTCCTCATAATGTGCTATCATTTCCTCCGTAAAAATTAACCAAGTGACAATTTTTTTACGAGATAAAATCCATCGATACCATACAAATGTATTTTGTTCTAAATGTAAAGCTGCAATGCGTACCTTTTGTGTGTTTTTCACATTATGGAGAGAAAAATATTGATCCATTTGTAGTATCCATGTTACAAGATCCTTGCCATCAAACTTCTTCATATCCATCTTTGGAATATGGTGGGTCTTACATCCAACATTAGAGTTTATGAAATCATGATTAAAATTTAATTTGTTCTAATCATGACTTTCTTGTACTACATTTTCTCCATTAGGAATAATTTCTTGTATCAACTTTGTCAAACCTTCCATGTCTGATTTTAGATCATTCTTCAAGTCTTCCATGTTACCTTCCATGTCATCCATCTTAGCTTCCATGCCTTTCTTTAACCCATCCATCTTAGCTTCCACGCCTTTCTTCAAAACTTCCATTTCATTTTTTGATGCTCTTTGCAAGAGCGAAATTTAGTACACTTGCTCTTGTAATTTTGATATATCATGTTGCACTTCTTCATATTCATGAGTCATAGTAGAGTATTCTGAGGGTTTAATGGGCGTTGAATTATTTTTAGGGGGAGTTTTAGAACCCAATACTGATATCTATGCTTTAATATGCCCTTGGAATCATTTCAAACTGATTTTTCAAACAAGACTTATGCAATTTGAAAGAAAAAAAATACACATCTTTTTCTTGCTTTTGAGAAGCTCGATATTGAAACTGAATTATCTCTGTGATTTTGGATCTTCAATATCTGAAATTCGGTCCTGTAGTAGCCCTCTGAATCTTTTGAATGCCACATACTGGACCTAATTTGGATGCTTAAAAATAAAGTTATGCCCAATCTCCAACAATGACCTAATTATGGACTAGTTCAGTAGAGAAAACTTGTACGATGTGCCACGTGTCACTGTTTCCTCCTTCATCTCTGAAATTGCTACACAGGAAACTATAGTGCATGTAATTTTGACGACTTTTTACATAATTCCAATCCGATGCTCAGAGAGAGAAAGAGTGATGACGATTTTCCCAAGGTCACCTCTTTTAGATGAAATTCAGGAGCCTTCACAAACCCTAACTTCCATAGATGATATCTCAGAAAATATTGTGAACCAAGACCTCAAAATTTTTACACGAAGTTCCTCAGGATTTCGTCTTCTTGTGGTAAAAATTTCAACTTATGAAACTTCGTAGAAAAAAAGTTATAGCGAAAATGCCACGATGACCTGTTTGGAGCAGCGGAACCCTAAAATCCAAAGCTCTGATACCAAATGTTATGAAACCAGCTCCAAAAATAGAAGAAAATATAGATCAATGCCTTAGAAATAAGCCACTTCCAGGGGGAAACCTCCTTTACATTACATAAATGAACAATTCTTGGATGATACAAATGACAAAAGTTCCTTTCTATATATAGGAATCCATGGGGTCACAATATAATCATAGATGACCTAACAATAATAATGTAAGGGCACAATAATAACAATATGGGGGTTACAAGGGTACAACAATAAAAATAAGGGGGCTACACTAATAATAATAAGGGAATACACTAGTAATATAGGGACCTAACAGAGCCATGATTAACTGCCATTTCTTTGCCATCATGTCTGAATGTCTGCAAAAAATATGGAAACATATTAGGAAGCTGGAAATGATGACACAATCAATTGTATAATTAGATGAACTTGAAGAACAACTACCTGCTTTCCAGAAATTAACACCTAATTTGCTTTACTTAAATAATAAAAAACATCAACAAATTCTATATACAAAATGGGAAACCTCAACACATTTTAGAAATCCTTTAATGACCTTAGTTTGAAACTCATTCTTTCATAAAAATATCTTATTCCAGTCCAGTCTTCATATATGTATAAAATCCCACAATTCAGAATTCATGAGTTTATTAATTTTCAAAACTCAAACTAGATAACCAAAATAACATCATCTTAAATTAACTATAATCTAAGAGTAACCAATCTGGCTTAATTTATCAATGTTTAATTGATTAAAGGGGCAACAAAAAAACCAAAAAAGAAAATAAATGGTAAATCAAAGATCCTTTTAAACAAACAAAACTACACATTTTATGGATTACATAACTTCACACATAATACCTCTATGTGCTAGTCAAGGTCTAGAGTAAGTGAATATATGGTGGTTTGCAGAATGTGTCAACATTAAGGACCCTTGGGAAAAAATGTTGGTTCTCTTTTGATGTTGTATTAATACTCCAATCCCTAAGTTCACGTTCTTTGTTCATGTGTATGACCAACACTTCCCCTACAATTGAAACGTCATTATGCACAGTGACTACTTAACACCTTAACACTTGATAGATTTGGGGGTTAATATGGATATACATTGGCTAGGTAGCAGGGATAGTAGAGGATGCATTAGTGTTGTGTTGTGAAGTTAGGTGGCAAGGATGGACTCTTGATCATGTCCATGCAATTTTTGCATTTGAAAGTTTTGAAAAATAATTCCACTGCCTTTCTTGTTTTAGGTTGTGGCCATGCAAAAATATAATTATTTTGGATGCATTCTCTTGGGGCTATTTAAAATGAAGGGTTTAATTTGGTTGTCCAGTCTTTATTTATCTCTACATATCTAATCTTTTGCATATGAGGATTTGATTGGCTAATGATGAGCTTGGGAGGAGATGATTCCTATCTAGGTCTTCTCATTAGTGAGTTGGAAACTTAACTATGATGCCCTTTTTACAGTTGCATACTCTTTGGATACCCCTTTTTTCTCTTGTTTCTCAATCAGAAATGAGCTTTTTCCCATTCACCTATTTTTCTTTTCATTTGTTGGACATTTATACATTTCTCTTATCTTATCTTATTTTAGGTTGTATAGTGTGTAAATTTCCAATCCTAGGCGAGTGTTGTCTTTATGATCTCAATTAAACAGATAAATTGCTGAATTTAATTAACACAAACTATTTTCAGACCATAGCATCAATCACACAATAGTTGGAAAAGTAAATAGTTAAAGTATAAAATAGTTTTACACACAAAGGAAATTCATCCTTCAAAATTATTGTTTCATTCCTTATTCAAATCTCATACGCAACCTGCACAAGCTGTTAAACAACAGTTGCATGGTTACAAAATCACCTCAAATTGAGCTATATGTCCTGCACAGAAAAGGAGGACAACAACTGTATGGCATGTAAAGCTGATTGCATGGTCACTGTATGGATTCCATATGATTGCAGGGACCTACTATTACAATAGTTAGAAAAGTAAATAGTGGAAGTATAATATATTTTTACATGGAGGAAATTCATCATCACCAGAACTTGGTGGGGGGACCAAAATACAACCACACCAAGATGCAGAGGTTTGGGTTGGTTATTTGAAAGCATTCAATAAAATAGTCTTTGATGAGGAGGAATGTGACACCATATGGATACACTTGAGAAACTACATCCTTAGCACTAGTTTCTTTGGAAATGTTGCCACAAAATTTAGCAGGCCTTGTGAGAGGACTCACAATGTGAGGTACAAGCCTTGTAGAAATAATGAGGACCTTGCATATATTGCTAATGGACCATCATTGTAGACCTTGCATTGAATAGGTAACCTTAACATTGAAAATTTTGTCGATGATAGGACATGACTTGGCCCACATGCGTTTAAGTTACCACCCATGCATGAGGTATTTCATTCAAACATCAACAACTTTAGAGGCATTATAAGGAACATTGTTACCATACTAATAACACTTATAAATATGAACAATCACATGTTAATAACCTTTTAGAAGGACTAAGGTAGAATCAAATAGGTTAAGAGTGTTAAGGAATAGATTCCCCCCAAGTGAAAAAGGGTATAATGAAATATATTACGATTAGGAGCTCTAAAAAATGATATACTCATAATGTAAGATATTCAACCTTTAAATTGTCCTCTTACTTCACAATATTTCATTTCACTCCCTCTAAGAGTTACCAAATGTATAAAATTTTACCCATCAATATGGCCATATTCACTAAATCCACCAATTTTTCCACCGAATTTTCGAGTCACTAGAGAGGCCATTTGCAACCTGAAGCTTCCATTCGGTAAGCCCAATAATAATTTGAAATGGTGGTGTTGGTGCTTCAGAAAGGTAATAAGATATGGGAAGAATTGGAAGGCCAAGCATGTTGTTATAGATTAGGAAATAGGTTGTGGGAGATTATAACCTTTCCTTAGGTCATAAGCTCCACCCCCATATCCATAAAGGATGGCTATGAGGGACCTTGTGCCCTAACATCACAGTGTAAACCCTTATTTTAGAGAGGGAATTCTAGGAATTGGGTTTAGTGTGTTTTTATTGGGGAAAAATACATGCACCAAAGCATGAAGCACTCTACCAAAGATTTTTCATCATATTTACCACGCCTCACGAATTTCTAAGCAATCATCAAGTCAAGTGTCATATATTTAGGTGGTAGATTGAATCATTTTTTCATGCACCTAGCATACTATCTCACCTAATTCCCAATATAACACTAAGACTACTAGTGACCTATAAATGCACCGGCTTTTATGTATTTGAGCCTCTCACACCTATCTGTGTCTACAATTCTGCCACTTGAGAATTTAAAATTGTGCCACTAATGTTCGATGACGAGTAGCCTCCTAAAGTAAATTGTGATTGGAACAAGCCATGAATATTCATTTTCTTGTCATATGTTCTAATTTAAAGTATGAAAGTCACCTGATTACTTAGCTTGGCTCCTCCTCCAACTATAGAATTTCATGTAAATGTTAAATTCTAATGACTGTTATTGAATAGGTTTTAAAAAAAAATGCACTTAAGGGTTGCAATAGACTAGCAAAAGCAATGAAGAACATGGAATAATATGTATCATGCTTAAGAGCAGTGTCATATAAGAGTCCTAGGGAGATGCACTGGAAAACGATTTCCAGTACTCCTGTATGTGCTGGAAAATAATTTTCCATCACGTGCAAGAGCACTCGAAATCATTTTCCAGCACATACAATCAATAAGTATGGAAAATTTTGGATATGTATGCATCAATATATTCATTGTGCAATTAAAACTTTTGGTAAATATAATGAGTAAAAAGGTAAAAGCTAAAAAGGTAAAAAGTAAGGTTAACAAGGCGTAGTCTTCCTTTTAGGTCAATAATAAAAAATCAAAGGGAATTCTCTTCATAATAAAGATTACATGTCATCTTGTTTGTAAATATTAAGTTTAAAGCTTCTGAAAGGGCAGAATAACAAAGGAAGTTCCTTGCTTGTAGCTTTCTAAAAGGGTAGAATAGCAAAGGAAGTTGGAAGGGTTAGTCATCTATTGTTTCTTTTCTTTCTATTATTGTTACTGTAAACATCAATAATATTTACGTGTTCATATGATGCCATAGATATTCAGAGATATATATATTTCATGACAACAGATAACAAAAAATATATGGGTTTCATGACAAGAAATAACCAAAAATATATTTTTCTTTTCTGCGCTATATGCTATGATAATTCAATGAAAGTCATCAACTATGGTTAGTAGAATAATATAATGAACAACTTTTGTTTTCAAATCTAAAGGCATGTGAGGGAAAAAAAGATCAACTGAACATAAACAAGGACGTTTGAACTTTGAAGGGGACATAATCTTGCATACAATATTAATAAACTTGAATTGAGTTTGGAATGGGCACAAAAATTGATGCCACCGTGAATAAGAAAGATCTAGCAAATTAGTACTGATATGTTTGTAATCACCACAGTGGAATTAGTACTTATATGTCATGATATCATCTCTATATGGAGAATACGTGTTTTATATAAGCAATGAGTTTGGTTGAAACATACTAGAATCACTATAGCTTACGAGAACAATATGGTTGAATAAGAGTGATTAGGGCAAATACGATAACCTAAACCTCATTCAAACGTTTAAACACATCATAGTTTTTTGCATAAATACAATGGATTCAACACTGTACAGATTGGCAATTGCTATTAAGTATTTGATATCACTATGCTTGAACTAATGGCATTGAATCTACCTTATACACTTGTATGGAGTAAGAAACATGGACAGGAAACCTCTTGCTTAATGAGTATACTAGGTATAAGCATATTGAACTAAACCCATTGAATACACCAATCTGTAATCATAAGTTTCAACAAGGTTAAGCTTACTTGCCTAAGTGATTTAACTTATTCCAGTTGTGCTGTGTACTAATGGTAAAGGTATATGAACCAAACCCATTATACTAGTACAGGGTCATAAGCCAGTAACAACTTTGAATAGAGTACCATATTCTACCTAATGAATAAGCTAGCATTATATCTAATATGGAATGACTTACTTATGCTTATAGATCCTACTTAATATAGGTAAATACACATGCTTAACATATGAGGTATAAAGGTATGAAAGTGTAAATCCAAGGCTTTAGCATCAACACTTATCAAGAACATGGGTACTGTAATTACCATAGTATTACTAACACATGAGCCTATCGTCTAAAGTAATGGTAATATCTAACCCATGCTTAGTGATATAGAACAAAGGGTAATCACTATGCTTAACTAGCTTGTTCAAAGTGTATGGATGTGTTAATTAGGTAAAATGTTGTAACATACTTTGTGTAAAGTATTCAACTTTTTGTATTACTTAGACCTATTTCATATCCATAATAATTGAAATGTCATAACCTACTTGTAATTAGTGAACAACACGTATTGGGTTACTATGCATCACATAAGAATTTCCATAAGTAATCATGTATCTAAGCTTACATATTGAATATGCATACATGCTTCTACTAAGGATAGTAATTAAGGTACTCATAATTGATAAAATGTGATGTTTGAATTGATAAATAAAAAAACCCACTGGTCAGCTCTACGAAAGAGAGTTTGAACCAGGAGAGTCTGGCTTTGCAGAACACTTTACATTCTCAATACAACTCAAGCATTATATAGCATACATGGATATAGGGAAGTTAGAATCATACCCTAAGAAATAGAAACTAATTCCTATCCTAAGGTTTCGTGAACCAACTCACACTAATTAAGGATTCTCCATTATCTTTCAACACTCCCCCTTAATGGAGAAGGGGTTCACAAATATGCCTAACATCTCCCTAAACATTTCAAACTTAATTTTTCCAAGAGTTTTAGTGAAAATGTTAGCAACATTATCACATGTTTTACAATATACAAGATGGATTTATTTAGATTGAACTTTCTCCTTGACAAAGTGGAATTGTGTATCAATGTGTTTAGTGTTCTTGTGAAACATCGGATTATTAGCAAGTTTGATTGAGCTCTGGTTGTCACATCTGATTTTTGTTGCATCTTTCTGTTCTTCCTTGACATCCTGGAGAAGTCTCTACAACCAAACTGCCTCACATGTTGCTGTGCACATAGCTTGATACTCTACTTCCGCTGAAGACAAGGAAAATGTGTTATGTTGCTTACTGCTCCATGTAATCACCCTAGATCCAATACTAAATGCATAACTTGTAATGGATCTTTGATCATCTACATTTCCAACCGAGTTAGAATATGTAAATCTTGTCAATCTAACATTAGAAGAATCAACATAAATAATACCATAATCTACAGTTCCTTGTATATACCTTAAAACACCTTTTGCTACATTCTAATGACTCTCAAGTGGCTTGGACATGTATTGAATTAGCACACTAACTGCATAAGCCAAATCTGGTCTAGTAGTGGTTAGGTAGATTAGAATCCTAACCAATTTTCGATAAAGTGTCGCATCTGCCTCTTTAGAGCCATCCTCACACTGAAGTTTAATGTTATGCTGTAATGGTACTGCTGCAGCCTTACACTGATCCATCCTAAATCTTTCCAGTATACCTTTGATATACTTACCCTGGGACAAAAAATTTTGTCTTGAATCTCTCCAGATCTCAAGACCCAAACAATATCTTAATTCACCAAGGTATTTCATTTCGAACATTTGTGACATTTGCTGCTTGATTTCTTTGATCATATTAATAGCATTAGTTGCAATAATTAGATCATATACATACAAAGAAATCAACACTATGCACCCATTTTCATCTTTCACAATATACATATTAGGGTCGTTTTTACTTCTGTTGTAACTGTGTTGCAGAAAAAATGAATCAATCTTTTCATACCATGACCTGGGTGCTTGTTTTAGTCCATATAGAGCTTTCTTTAATCTACAGACTAAATGTTCTTTCCCTTTCTAGACAAACCCCTCAGGTTGCTTTAAATGAACATCCACTTTCAATTCCCCATTGAAAAATGTAGATTTTACATCTAGTTGGTAAATCATCCAATGCTTCTTAGTCGCTAAAGTAATCATCATTCTGATAGTGTTTAGTTTAGCTACGGGGGTGAAGGTTTCCTCATAGTCAATACCTTCTTTTTGTGAATTCCCCTTTGCTACCAATCTAGCTTTCAATTTATCTATGGTTCCATTTGCATTAATCTTGGGTTTATACAACCATTTACATCCTATGGATTGTTTCCCTTCAGGTAGTTCAACCAGCTCCCAAGTGTTTTTTTTAAGAATAGATTCATATTCCTATTCCATAGCTTCTTTCCATTCACTACATTGATTTTCTTCTCTATAACTAGAAATTTCAACAACATTCATCATACTAGTTATAAAGGCATTCTCCCTATATCTAGCAGGAAATTGAATCCGCCTACCTGATCTTTTGAGCGTTGGTGTAGCTTCCAACCTGTTTTGAGTTTCCTTTGAAGGACTCGGCTTGATTGTTGTATCTGAACTTTCTGCTTCTGCCTTTTGCTGCTCCTCATGGCTGTTACCTGTTTCTTCACTTCCTTCCACCAAGAACAGAATATCCCATTCCTCATTTCTTTTATCAGATTCATCAGAAACCTGCTCATGGAACATGACATCTCTACTAACAAAGATCTTGTGAGTAGAGGGATTAAATAATCTATAAGCTTTAAATTGTGAACAATACCCTACAAAGGTACATCTGATGGCTTTTGAATCTAGTTTTCTTTTGTCTTCCTTTGGAATGTGGGAAAATGCTTTAGACCCAAATACTCTTAAATGTTTTACTGTAGGTTTGAATCCATATAATGCTTCAAAAGGAGTTTTAAACTCGAGACTTCTTGTAGGACTCCTATTTTTCAAATAAACTGTAGTATTCAATGCTTCAACCCAAAAACCATTCGAAAGACCCTTACCTTTCAACATGCTCCTAGCACACTCCACCAATGTTCTGTTTTTTCTTTCTGCTACTCCGTTTTGCTGAGGAGTATGGGGTACTATGAATTGTTGTAATATTCCAAGGTTTTTACATTTCTTGGTAAGTTCCTCCTTACTGTATTCTCCCCCTTGATCGGAGCGGAGAATTTTTATGTGCTTCCCTGTTTTATTTTCTATCATATATCTGAACTGTTTAAAGTATTCAAATGTGTAACTTTTCTTACTCATAAAATATACCCAAGAAAACTTTGTGCAGTCATAAAAAAACAGTAGAAAATACAATGCACCTCCTAATGACTTTGTTTGCATAGGTCCACATAGGTTAGTGTGACTAATTCAAGTATATCTCTCTTTTTCTTTTCTATTCGAACAGGGAATTATTCTCTATGCATCTTTCCTAACACACAAGCATCACAATCATTATGCACTTGTTCTAATGTAGGAAGACCTCTTACCATTTCCTTTCTATGAAGTAACATAAAATAGTTGAAGTTAATGTGACCAAGTCTTTGGTGCCATAGCTCTTCTGTAGTCAAACTTGATGCTGTGAAGGCTCGATCTGGTGCTGTCCTCACATCCAATTTGTATAGAACTCCTGTTTGAATTCCTGAAGCAATAATATTCATGCCATCCAACAAATATTTAATATAACAATTAGATTTAAATAATTCTACCTTGAGATCCTGATTTGTAATCATGGAAACATAAATCATATTCTTTGTAACTTCGGGTACATACATTACATTATGAATATGTTTGATATTACCATCAGGAAAAATAACAGGAATTTTCCTGCACCCTTTGATCTGATGACTTCTATCATCACCAAGGTAGATTTGTGCTCCTTGTTCATTTCTTGAAAATATTTGAACCATTGTCTATTTCCCGTCATATGTGTGAATGTTCCCGAATCCACATACCAGATGTTTACTTCGACATTTTCATCAAAGTCTTCCATGAACAATCTGAAGTCCTGAACATGGTCATCATCTGCGAAATGACATGCATGTCATTTATGCCTCTATTGTTCTTCATGAAATTTCTTCTTCCTGCACTCCTTAGCCATATGACCGATTTTTCTGCAATAATTTTTTTTTATTACAGAGTTGTTTCTATTTGGATACATACCTTGAGATTGATTCGGTCTTTTCTATGGATTTCCTCCATTTTACTATGATGGATTTCCTTTTTCTTTGAATAATTTTTTATTTGCCATTAACACAAGATCTGCACTCTGGAGTTTTAGAGTCAATCTTGTTTCTTCTTCTTAAATTAATATTCTTGTCAGTTCTTCAAATTTTGGGATTTTCTCTCTCACACTTATCCCAGTGATAAACATTTGGTAACCCTCAGTCATACCATTCATGGTAATCGTGACCAAATATGCATCTGCTACTATTTCACTGATATCTGCCAATTTGTTCTTCGGATCTTTGATTTGTGATATGAAAGAAGCAACTATTTCATTATCCTCCATATTTATGGATAGGATTTTGCTCTTAAAAAACAGAAGATGATTTGTATTCCTGATCTCATACAAATCCTTTAATACTGTCCAGATTTCGCTTGCTGATTTTCATTCTCTGATATACGGTATGATGTAGTCTTTCACTAACATCTTCAACAATTTCTTGTTTCTTCCTTCTCTCTTCTCCCAGTCTAGAATCGATGCTGCTCCCGCTGCTGGCTTCAGCTCATCCCCATTTGCAATCGTCCAAGCACTATGCGCTTCTAGCACAGTCTGCATCTTGAACTTCCAATTTGAGTAATTGGAACCATCAAGGTTGTTGCTCTCATTCAAGTATGCTTCAATTATTTGATTATTCATCTTGACGATTCAAAAAAAAATGATAGATCTACCCCAGATCTTTACAGAAAGCAATGTTTCGATACAGATCAACCTGATCTACGATCAATCCAACATGTTGTTTTGCACACTGTGCGACAAGATTTCGGATCCTCTGCACCAGTAAGATCTGCTTCAGATCTCTTCCTTCATCGACGAACTTTCACCGGATCCCTTCATCAACGACCTTTCACCGAATTTCTTCCTTCATCATTGGTGTCCATTGGCTCAAATCTTCTTCAGATCTCCTTGGCGCACTTACTGACTCAATTTCTGTGACAAGCGCGCCGGAAACGAAACTCAGTAAGTCTTCCTCTTGTCAGCGCCTCTGTTCTACTTAGTGTTAGACTCCTGTATTTTTACAGTATCACCAGATGACTGTCTATTCGTTATATTTTTCATCCTGAAAATAATATTCGATGACTATCATTTATTTTCAGAAAGGAAAGAAGATCCTGGGTGACAAAGGGGTTAAATAAATCCACCTACTATTTGATTCAGTTAAAGGAAAAACAAAAAATTCTGATTAAGAGTGATGGAAAGCGAAATCTCACTACCTTCATTAATTTTCATTTATCCTCTCCATTACCTTTTTCATTTTACCTTTTTCTGACACTCCCATGCTCTAAAATCCCATTTTAACTCCTAAAACCCTTTCCCTAGCTAAAGCCCCATTCCCATTACTCAATTCCCTTTTTTTCATTTAAAAACAATGTAAAACCCACTTTTACATTGTTTTTAAAAATAATTTTAATCTATCGGGCCTCCACATTTAAAAACCTTTGCCCCAATATTATTCTAAACCTCCTCCTAAAGTATTTATATCCCTCCCCCATTATATTTATCCCAGGTCCCACTTTGATAAACCCTGTTTATTAAACCTCAACTCACCTTTATATTTAAAACACCTCCACTTTAAAATATTTCCCCCCACTTTTCATTTCATTTACCCCTCCACGTTAATATTAACCCTGGCCCCACTTTATGTTTTAACCCACTGTTCCATTCAATCCCGACCCCACCTATCATCCCGACCCGCGATTGATCCAACACCCAACCACCATCCGATCTCTGCCACCCGATCCAACGGCCCCCAATCTTTTTCGCAAACCCAACTGCCCGATGTTTAAAACTGTCGGGGGGTTGCGAAATGGGTGGTTTTGCAACCCTCCCATTAGCCACACATCGTCCCTGCGCTTCATTGCATCCCCTCAAATAAAACCGCCTAACCGCTTATGCACCGTGCGATAAAACCACAAACCACCCCCTCACGCATAATGAAAACCATCCTTTGTTTCCAGTTCAAACTACCTGCCCACCGCGCCTATGTGATAAACCTATTTACCCTGCGATATGCGATAAACCACCATTTCTCTCCTCCCTGCGGACCTCAGTTTTTATTAATAATTTTTTTGAATTATGCAGGTGATTAGCATGCCAGAAGGAATACGCAACTCTCAATTCTAGTTCCCAAAACTTGTTAAATCCAAAATCTATGGATTTCGATATAAAGGCCTTATTCACCATAGGATTATGAGCAAAAGGATAGATAAAAGCAGCAATGGAACATAAATAAATACAGTAATTATTATCAAGGATCATACGTTCACTCCAACAACAACAAGGTTTATTCAATTTAAAAGACAGTAAAGGAAAAAGAAGCAAACAAAGCAGTCAGGGGTAAAGGTGAAAAAAGATAAAGACAAGATAAAGTTAAAATACAAATAAAAGAACAAATCAACGAGGAAGACAAAGCCAGATGTCAAGGCCACTCAGAATTTGACTCTTCACAATCATGTTGGCCACCTCTAGCTTAATTTTGATTTAATGAAAGCTACCACAGTTAATATTACAGTCAGAGATATTTTAGCATCAGTTCAGAAGTTATTGTAAAAGTTAATTTTACAAGCAGTTGGTCAAAGATATTTTAAATTTAGCTCAAGAGTTAATTTGAAAGTTATTATTATAGTAGGTTTTTCAGAGATTTTTTTGGCTTGGGCCTTGCATGGTCACAATTGTCAAAACTTCATTTACTCTGTAGTAAATGCAGTTTGTCACCCTAGATTAGGGCAACCTCCTCAGTTGCAATTAAATACTACATGTATTTTCATTATCAGTGTTGGTTGGTTGGTTAGACTTTGTTTAGACTCCGAGTTGCAAAGATTATTGTTTTGGAGCATTGTAATTGTTTTTGAGTTGGACATCAATAATACAAGCACGTTCACAGGATCCTTGAGCTATGTTAATGGTGATGTTATCCCTTCTATGTTAATGTTTTCCCTTTGTTTTTCCATACTGTACATCAACCTCTATGATAGAAAAACAAAAATTTTAGATTAATATATGCTGCATGAGCACCTTAACTCTGTCCGTTATTGTTATCCTAATGTTTTCCTTTGAAAGTATAACTGAAGAATTCTTAAATTCTCTTTAGTATTACTAGACTGTTGTCTTGAGGTTTTCTTTGTGAAGTATAGCTAAGGAATTCTTAAATGCTCTTTAGTTTTACCAAACTGTTATCTTAAGGTTTTTCTGAAGTTTAGTTAAAGAATTCTTAACTGCACTTTAATTTTGTTGAACTGCTATCATAAATGTTTTTTCTCTAAAGACCTGAATGCAGAATTCAGAGACTTTTTTCTCTGCATTTGTGTTAAATTTTAGTTAAAGAATTCTTGATTGCTCTTTAGCTTTACTAAACTCACTACCATCTCATATTCATCTTGCCACAAAGATCCATTTGATATAGTTAGCTTGCCCTGTGAAAACCCTTGAAAGTAGATGTACAACTCAACCCTTTTATGACTCCATATCCCAATCGATTAAGCTTCCCACATTCTATCTATCCAACCAAACAATTAAACAAACAACCCCAATCTTCATAACTAGCCTAAAATCAGAAAATATAATCATAAAGCTAAATAAGTTAATCATAAATACAGAGAGAGCCCTCTCTGAGCCCAGGAAGGCTAGGTCTTGGACTCCGAAGTGGTTTGATGTTGTTCCCTGCTACTTGTTCTTTCCAATATTACAAATTATGAGGAGCTAACACTCAGTTATATGCCATCGACACGACTGTTATTGTAGTAAACGCGACGATCGGTGCGACCGTTAGTCCAGAACTCGCACTGATCCGCTTAAAGCCCGAGAAAAAAATTTCACTCAATCATCAGGGGCTTCTCCTGTGCCACCTGGATACTTGCAAGGATCACAACACTTTGAAAATTATTCGATCCTGGAGCTCTGATACCATGATAAAATGTGATGTTTGAATTGATAAATAAAAAAACCCATTGGTCAGCTCTACGAAAGAGAGTCTGAACCAGGAGAGTCTGGCTCTGCAGAATGCTCTACATTCTCAATACAACTGAAGCATTATATAGCATACATGGATATAGGGAAGTTAGAACCATACCCTAAGAAATAGAAACTAATTTCTATCCTAAGGTTTCGTGAACCAACTCACACTAATTAAGGATTCTCCATTATCTTTCAACAATAATTCCATGTTACGATATAAACATAATGAAAGAACATGTTATAATTCCATACATTATTATACTGACCTGCTCCTATTGAGTAACTAGTAATAACTGTTGAAGCTCATCCTAAGCTGGATCCTCTATCTTTTCGTAATAGATATTAGTTATAATTCATATCGACATGTGTAAAAGTTGTATGTTAGTGATTACTAATAAAGTATGGTACTCTATCTTACCATAACTAATGAACTAGTATGAGTGGTAGTTTCTGCAGTAAGCAGTATTTGGTATGAGTTGTTATTAGTGTGGTAGGTATGTAAGTAAAACAAGTAATTTGATTGGTGGAGTTAGCTTTAAAGAGTCAATGCTGGTGAGACCTAGGGAAGGGTGGAAGGACGAACTGATCATGGGATCGGATTTGGATAGTGGGGTTCGCTTGGTCTTGCTTATTCATGGATTTCTAGGTTTCTAGGTTTGCATTACAGGCAAGCCTATGGCTCTATAATGCCAAATTTTCCCTAGTAGTTGAATCAAATTAACTAGCACATGCTATTTCACTTTTTCAATTTCCAAGAGATATCAGTTACTAATGCAAGACGAAAGGAATAAGTGGGTTTTGTATCATTGGAGTGTGTTTTATATCAGTTAATGATAGGAAAAACTTTTGTAAGAACATTTACTACCAGATTCTTTGGATTACAAAACTGAAGTCTAAAAGTATTATTTATTTTTTGGCTCTATTTTACCATCAAATTCATAGGCTTTAATTATTTGAAATACCACCTTCATATCAACCTCCATGTCTGTCATTTTTGCAAAAGCTAATTTTCATAAGCATTTGAAGACCGTGTAATGTGTATTCCTATGTTTTATGATTGAACTTCACTAATCTTGTATGCCCATATGATTTTGTGACAGATGGGCAAGAGTGGGCACCTATATTGTTATGATCTGGATGGAGCAAATACATTCGAGATTTAGGATGCTGATGAATTCCCATTTTTTAGCGAAGTGGGCTGGTTGCCCATCATTAAGTTGTTCACCAGCATAAAATGAAACTCTCTTTTGATTTTGTTGATACTTTTGACGGTACTAGTTCTAAGGTTGAGAGGCTATTGTTTCCTGTAACAGAGGAAAGCATTTCAAAGGTAACGAACATACCAGCCGAGGGAGAGAGGTGGTTCAAAAGGAAGAAAGTACAGGGGGTAAACTTGATTTTTTTCCTAAAAGACAATTGTCATGACCCTTGCTGGAGTGTTGGGCTCCACAATAGCATTTTAAAATCAGAGTGGGATAAACCAATGCAACAAATTCAACTTTATCTGACATGTGATGGCCGTTTCTCTAAGGTCTTTTTGTATCACATGAGATTTATGGTACACATGGTTGGGTTCAATAGGATGAATCTCCCTTATTTCCCGCATCAAAGCTTAATTAAAATGGTGGGATGTGCAAGAAAAAGGAATATTTTATATCCCTATGATGTCTACCACCATGGCCTCATTCAAATCATGTACCTCATGCATTAAAGAAGAAAACACAATAGTTGAGGAAGAGGGTAACGAGACAGCCACTTCCTAGAAAACATAAGAAGGAAAGAGCTCTAGCTACAGAGGCTGAGAGCAGTCACAAAGCTGCTGCAAAAGCCACCGGCAACCCTAACGGGAGGAAAATCCCTAGGTTAAATAACAGGAGGAGTAGAGGACAACAAATATAAGTACACGACAACAACAAAGATGAAACAATTGGAGAATCTATAAAGAAGGGTGAAGATCTTGGAGAATTTCACCATGCAACAGAACACTCTAAGAGGCCGCGAACAAGGCCTACAAGAAAAATTAGGCTGGGGTTGAAAGCTAAAATAAATCCCAAGCTGAAGGAACCAATTTTAATTGTTGATGAGCAAGAAGAAGGGTTTTCTAGAGCTGAGCATGGGCTTCTAGTAGAAACTGAAATATAATCTCAAATAGTTCAGAAAAAGGGTAAAAGAATGAGTAGGGCACTTGCCAACAAGGACCCCCGAAAAATCCTTGCAGAGGTAGCACATCTTGTTGAAATATGAAACATGGGAAGCTTGGAGTTTTGTAACCTTCATGGTTTTGGACAATTAAACTTTGTTCACTAGAGTTTTGTAAACATAAAACTGATTTCTATTTAATTATATCGTTATGGTACTTATTAATGTCATGTATATTGTAAGTCTATATTATTATTCTTGTTATGGATTTATTATGTTAAAAATGGAGAGAATTATCTTAAATTTTACTTGAAAATGCTTCAACAGTCAGGGTATAGATAACAACTATTATAATTTTTTTTTGAAAGAATGGAAAACATTTGTGAGAAAACAACTTTAATTGCAATGGAGAGAAACTCCTTTCAGATATCTCACGTGTTTATAAACATTTATAAGTGTATTTAACTAGGAAATAACTTTATATAAATAAAGTTAAAAAAGGCTAAAAAATGAGTACAACACCCACTCAGTAAGCCATTGTTGGTTATCCAACTCAAAAGGACTTTGAATTGCTCTAATTGGGGCATATATGTCCAGTGCAATGTACTAGATAATTAATTTCTTAAATAGTTGTCTCCACACAAATAAGAAAAGCTAAG
The DNA here is from genome assembly GCA_034641835.2 of Pinus albicaulis. Taxonomy (NCBI): domain Eukaryota; kingdom Viridiplantae; phylum Streptophyta; class Pinopsida; order Pinales; family Pinaceae; genus Pinus; species Pinus albicaulis. Next base: position 521,860,346 of record CM076569.1, read on the forward strand.
TGAAAAAATAGTTGTCTCCAGCTCCTTTTATCTTTTTTGGATTTAATAAATAAGACTATTTGAGAACGAGATTAAGTCTTTCCTTGTATTTCCCTGGTGTGGGAACATTTTGGCAACTTAATAATCAACAAAATTGAGACATCTAAGCTGGCCCAAATTTGCCTAGGTATCACCCGACAATAGTGATCTTTTGTTGGTTTAGAAATGTTTGGGTCATAGTAGAGCTTGAAGAGTATGAACACGTTGCAAAGCACTCATGAGGCATACCATGCAAAGCTTGTTGTTTGTAAATGCTTTACCTGAATGATGACTTTCCATCCTCTTCTAGCAAAGGCACATATATTTCATGTGAAAAATTGATCTGATTAAGGATGTTAGTAATGCTATTATAATTCCTCTTTCAGATATTGAAAACCAATGTTTTACATGTGCTTAAGGGTTCAAGTTCTCTTGCAAGTTATTGAGTCTCATGAGTGATTTTTATGAGCAATTTAACATAAAAGAAAGACTTAAAAAGAACAAATAGAAGTACAGTACATCACCATACAACACATCAACACAGGGATTTGATGAAGAAGTTCACCCCTCATGGGCTACACCTCCTTGGTCCCTCATCCATGGATTGGGCCTCTATATTATGCTAAAATTTACAAAATGATGTGTTTAGAATGTTTTTTTGCTCCAAAAACCTGCACCAATGAGTTCAGAACACTAAAAAATAGTACCTTGGCCTCTTTCCATACCTAATTTGGTCGAAAATTGGCTGAGTTATCACTTCTCCAAGTCTGCTCCACAATTTCCTCCCCAAATTTAGCTAACTGGCCCCAAAATGGGCTAACTGGCGTTAATTTTAGAAAACCCACCGGATTTTTCAGATTCACAAATTAAAGTCAGATTAAATTAATAAATCCTGCTTAACTTCTAATTAAACTGGATTGGTTTTTAAACTGAGGCCCATTAATTAGGCTAGTTTAGCGTTAATTAAACACGAGATTAGCGTTAATTAAGTGCATTTAAAGTTAAGCGCCTCTGTTCCGCTGGTGGTCTCCAGGCACTGGTCATACGGTTTGGGGCTGGCCCCCTATCCCCCCCTGTCGGCGCATTAAATAAATTTTAAATTTATGCGGCAATGTATAAGGTTAAGACTGAACATGTAGGCGAAGTGGTGGTGCAGCTTGTTAGCGGGGCGAAGGTATCATGTTCGACCCCTGCCCGGTCCTTCCGGTCCATAAAAAAACTTTTACAATGCCATGAGGAGGACACGTGGTGGCCCCAAGCTCATTCATGTTCCTCCTCCTCATTGGCCCAAAACCAACCATTAAAAAATTTCCAACATACCAAAATTGCGCCAACCAAACTCTGCCACTTAGCAGTCACCCATTCGCTGGAGGATAGTTAACGAAAATTTTACCTGCCCAGTCAGCATGCCACATCAGCAGTATGGACTGCTGACTGGGCTCCCTGTCTGCAATTTTTTGCCAAAATTTTCCTGTTTATGAAAGTAGTCAGAACTCATTTATGATGCCATACGGAGTCCATTTCGCACGAAATGAGTTGCACCAGATTCAAAATAACAAACATTATGCGGTATTTTAGGTTTTGAGTCATTTTGAGAACTTGATTTTTGAGCATAATTCTAAGCACTTGATCATTCCTCCCCACTGGAAGCTTTTGGACCCCAAAATCTCTTTCAATACTGAACTTGTGGATGAGGGTACAATTCCCTCACCCTTCCTGTCTCAATCCACTAGAATTTGCTTAAATTCAACAATTCGAGCTTTTCATAAAAACTAATCTTTTTCCTTGAATTTGGAGACCTTGTCTTGCTATTATAAAAACCATCATTCGGAAATTTCCCATATTTTGCAGAACAAGAAGTTGTCCTTGAAGAAACAAACTTGTTCCCACCTCGGTCGTCAATCAAATGAAACTTGAAAACTTTCTCACCTTGAACATTGTTGACATGGCGATTTTTAGCTTGTCTTGCCTTGTGCTTGCATTGAATTTTGACCAAGTGTTTTCGCCATTGACATGTATCATTTTGAAAACAAAAATAAGTACTTGTGGAACCTATACCTGTCATTTTTCTTATGTGCTTGTTCTTTTATTTTTGCACCATTCAACACTAGCATCTTGTTTCCATCATTGTTCAACACTGATGTGGACTGTTGCAAATCTTTCATATCTTGTTTACCTCTTTTCAAAGGCAACATGATAGAGACATGAAACATCTTATTACAAACATTAGCAACTTTATTGAAATCATATTTTTCATTTGATGCACCTTTTTGAAAGGTCTCATTCAAAACATCACTATGCTTGAACATTAACAAAGCCAAATTTTGACTTGCATTCACTATTCTCTTCATTTCTCCTGCATGTATAAGAGACACAATCCTCTTCTTCTTATGCACTAGAACTATGTACGCAATTCCATACTTAAACAAGTGGCACTTATCCTCATGGCGATGAAATACCATCCTCCTATCATAACGATAAGGACTTCCCAAAAAAATACCTAAAATCCCAAGCGAAACTACATCAAGTTCAACTTCGTCAAGAAAGTTTGAATTGATTGCAAACCTTAGGATGCACTTCCTTGTTACCTGCAAGTTTGCATTATTGCATATATAGCCTAAAGGATAATGTATTGGATGTGTAACTGTTTATATATTTAACCTCTTAACTAAGTCTTCAGAGATAAAATTGGCTTCAGAACCACTATCAAATAGTGTGTCTACTTTGGTATGTTTTGAAACAACTCTAATACGAAAGAGTTCAATTATGTTATCATCATCTTGAGTTAGATTAGAACAACTTGAAGAACTAGTGCTTGCTATGTACTTAACTTTAAAACTCATTTTTGTAATCTTGGTTTTGTCTCCTGAATATGAACCTAAGTCATGTTCAATGATTGCAACTGTTCTCTCCTTCTCTTTGGTTTTAAGTTTGTTGGGCTTAAACTTTGGATGGAGTTTCCAACAGTGGTCTTCATCATGGCCATTTTTAGAGCAATGTTTACATGTGAGCTTCTCTTTCTCTATTTTAATAGAACCATTTTTATTTCCTTTTCCATTAAACTTACCCTTTCCTTTACCTTCATACTCAAGGAAACTATCACTTTTCTCATATGCACCATGTTTCCCTCTTGCTTCTAGATGTGTGGCTTGAACACAAACCTCATATGAGATTGTGGGATTAAAAATGAGAATAATATGTCTAAGATAGCTTGTGAAAAACCCAAATATACTTTAACAAAGTTTCTTCAGAAGATAAATTGACACCCAAAACTAGTGCTCTTCTCCTAAAATCTTGTGTATAATTTTGAACACTTTGTCCCTTTACTTGTCTAAAATTCTGCCAGTCCATAATAAATTTTTGCATGTAAGCTAGAGGGTAAAATTTAATTTTAATGGAAACAATGAAATTAGACCAAGACATTGAGATCTTAATATGTTTTTTAATATCCTCTTGTGTTGCACCCTCCATTCTCAAGGAAGCCAATTGAATTTTTATGTCATCCTCTTGAAGGTTCTAAATTCTGCAATAAAACTCCAATTGAGGAATCCAATTATCCAGCTTCTCTGCATTCACTTCACCATTATACATCACTAGCTCAAATTTAACATCAATTTTAAGTAAGGGTGATTTACGAGTTCCTTTTGAAGTATGTGGATGAACATATTGAAGGGTTGTGGTAGTGGAAGATGATGAAGAGGAAGGCGTAGATGGTGGTGAGTGTTGTGGATCATCTGCATATCCTTTTCTATTTTTATTTTGAAAATAAAAAAATAACAAAAAAATTTGAAATTTAGAAAAAGTATATGCTATAGTATAATGTTTTTATACTGTAACATAAAAAAGAAACATTTCTAAAAGCTCGATGCAAATTAGCAAATTAAGTTTATTATTAAAATTTATTTGGATGTATATTATAGTTTGATGTTTAAGCATCGAGCAAGTCTCCGAGCGGAAGTAGCAAGTGTTGAAGATTGTAACCGGATGATCAAATGCGGAGGCGCAAAGAGCTCATGAATTATTGAATCAGGTGTCCCCGCAGTTGACCTGTTTGACTGTGGGGTAAACAACGATCAACAGTGTGGATTCATTATGGGAGGGACTAGCCGAAGTTTGCCGCCGTACTCCAGGGCCTCCGCAATGATGTCATGAAGCGAGGTGGAAGACAACTGTCATCCACAATGAACCTTGTCAACGGCTTTTTACACGTCATTTCAGGCATTTAATACGGGTTTGCGTAACTGTTAAATGGTTCTTTATCCCATTTTCAAATTATTTGTAATCATTTTCCCCTTTGAGCCGTGTCACCGCCACCTTTTCATTTTCCACTATCCTACGGATTGCTTCCGTTGTCTGTTCAGCCATGGCCAAACGATTTTCACTACCTGGTTCGACTAGCCACATTTCCCTCATGGACAGTGAAAAAGACATCCAAGATACCGTGTCTTTCATAAACCATTCCCTCTTTTATCATCAAGTGACCCTAAATGCCGAGAATTCCCCAGTTTTTTCTGCCATGAATAAATCCGGTGTCCTATCTGCATGTATCCCAAAAGCTCATTTCTTTCCCGAATTTATCTGTTGGCTGGTTTCTTCAATGTATCCTGGTAAGTGCTTTATAATGAATTCGCAGGGGGAGAATGTTCTACAGGTGTTGACACAGTTAATTCGCCAAGCGTTTTGCTTCCCCAAAGACGAGTCACCACTACAATTCTCAGAAGACTCATTGGCACGTTATTTTGAAAACCTTTCAGGAGAAGAATTTAATCAATGTATGTTTCATTTGAGATCAAATTCAAAAGAATTTCAGCTAGAAGGTGAAGAATTCAATCTGGATATTTTTGATGCTGAGAATAGACCAGTTCTGAGTTGTATTGCAGAAATTCTGGGCAAATATAATGACCTTACAGTTGATAAATCGGTATTAGGAATGTACGCAATGATGATGAAACCAGGGACAGTTCAGGATATTCCATCTTTTTGGCAGGAGATTTTCAACTCTCAGTTGATGACCTTTTCTCTCACAGGTTCCTTTAAATTCCCCTCGTTTATTGTTTATTTATTCTTATATCAAAATGTTGAGGAATTTATGAGTTTGGGGTTAAATATAGTGGATGTCAACAAACAGAAGCAGTCAATTATATTTTGGACTGACATAATTAGAAGAGAGGGAAATGAAGCAGGGTTGTTTGAGTTTGCCAGTCAGTATATGTAAATTGCTTATAGAGTATTGAATGGGGTTTCTCCCCCTTGTTTTCTGCCAAAAGCCAGGGAGTTTTTACAGTTGGGACCTAGTTGCAGGTTTGGGGATTGGTTCGTGTTTGAGGAATATTCTGAGATAAGATTGTATGGAACTAATATTGAGCCTTACAGGCTCCCAAATTTTGTGTCTATGAGGCTTTTTACCCTTGAATTCATCAGACAGAGTCTCAATGTAGATCAGGTGCATTTTGTTCCCATGAAGAAAGGTCTCATGTATAAGTTGCCCATGAGTGTGGGACACTTTGTGGTAAATACGAGACGAGCATTTGGTGAAGTGTCTAAGTTGTTGGAAGAGACACATCTGTTATTGGGTGAAAAATGGTCATATGATCCTCATGGAGTGATTTCCCAAAGGAGAGTTGAAAACAGATAATCTGCTTTTACTCATGAAAGCAGACCTGAGCAGGAAAAGCTGGCAAACCCAGGAGAGGTAAATTCAGCGAAAAAAAGCATTCGGACACCTATTATAACTGAGAGGATAAATAAAAGAAGTAAGGATTTTGCTGTCGAGTTAGATGATGAAGAGCCAAGAGAGGAGAAGAGAACTAAGTTGGCTGAAGATCACTCTTCAAATTCACCAGGTTTTACCTTCCATATAAATGAAGAGCAAAATTCTCCCTCTTCTCCTGGAGGTCACGAGCTTTACCAAGAAAAGGTGCCCTTAGTCAAACATGTGTTTACACAGATTGAAGAGAAGAATCAAAGAATAAAAGCTAATGTGGAGGCTCAGGCAGAGCATCACATAGCTACTAATCAGACTAGGTTGCTAACTGTGATGGATCTCGAGAAGGATCAGTTCAGAATGGCTTTAACACATCCAACAGGGATGTCTCTTGGATTTTCAAGCAATTTTAATGCTGTAAATATAACTATGGATGTTAAGAAGATCCCACTGTTGGATAAGATGAATCTACATATGCAGACTGGACAATTAATTGTCAATGATCTAACTAAGACCAATGCCACGACTGTTAAAGCTGAAAATATGCTAACGAAAGTTATCAAGAAGTTCAAGTTGGAGAAGGCCAATTCCAGGGCCTTATCAGTTCAAAATGAGGAGTTGAAAAATATTATCATAAAGGTTGGTGTAGATCCTAGTGACAAAGCTGCAGTACAGAAGCTCATGAAGAATGCTGAAATAGAGATATCCACCCTTAGGAAAAAGCTGAAGATACCTGCTGCAGAGCATTCAATGGCTGCAGAAGTGGCAGAGGTGGAGAAAGAGAAAGAGGAACTCCGTCAGCAATTGTTGCATAAAGATGAAGAATTGTCTAAAATAAAGCAGACTACCATCTCTTTACAAAATCACATTGAAAATCATACTTGTACCTTTGCTTTTCCTGCAGGTGATACAGATCCCCAAGCACAAATTGTTCAGCTCGACATAGAAATGAAGATGGCAGAAAGAGATCGCAAGCAAGCTTGATCAGAATTAGAAACGGCCAAAAAGATTATACAGTCACTAGAAAATGAAGCTGATCAGAATAAACAGAATTTACAAAAGGCTGAAGCCGAGATTAAAGATCTCAAAGAGAAGTTAAAAGGAAATATCTCACTTATAAAGGCTAAAGATATCATTTGGGGTGAAATTATCTCAGAAATGAAGTCCAATTGGAACTTCTTGAATATAGTTGCAAAGGAGAAAAGCCTTATCTCAGAACATGAAGAAGAGATGCTATCTGATAAGCAAACAACAATTAAGAGAGCCAATTGGGCTAGGAAGTTCATAAAATTTATCAATTCCAAGTCAGATGAGGAATTAGAAGACATTGGAATACAAGATAGATATTTTTATGCTGTGGAGGTTAATAAGATGATAATTAGGAATGATCTTCGGAAAGTTGCAGAAAAGAGACTACTGGGAATCAAAGAGACAGTGAAGAAGTTTGATATATCATTTGATAAATTGACAAGAATAGGTTTACCTTCATGTTGGACAGAGAAAGGAAATATTCTGTCATGGAAATTTTATGAAGATTCATTAATATTGGCAAAAAGAAAGGTGGATAACAGGCATGAAAAGACGCAGATTTTAAAAGGAGAAACAATGTTTAACTTCTTGCAAAGGCATTTCAATTTGCTATGGATGGTGAAGACTCTCTTCACAGAAATACCTACACACAGTCAGATTGTTGCATTCAGGTTGGAATATCATAGTTTCAAGAATTCCTCAACAACCCAAAGTGAACTATGGAAAAAGTGCAAAACATTCTCAATGGACTCAACAAAAGGAATCCCAACATCTCAACAAAAAGTAGCCGTTGACTCAACAACCGTATCAGAAGCGGCTGTTCTTATAGATTAGGAATTTTCAAATTCACGTTATGTTGTTTTCTCAAAATCATGTAAATTGTAATAGGACCTTTTTGAGGCATGTACCTCCGTAACTGTAAGTAGTTAAAGCAGTTAGAATTAGTTTCATCGCTGGAAACTGTTTTGTTATTTTGTATTTAAAGAAGATTCCAAGAACAGAAAAGGTTCCGAGTTTTTGAACCTTGAAGCCAAATTTTGTACTCAAGAATGGAAAATCAATGAAAGAGTATGCAAGTTCCTATCATTTTGTTTATGCTGAAAAGTTATCCAGTTTACACAATGTTTTCATATCTATGAATAAAATAGAGTAATTTGAGCAGCGGGTCTCTTTATACATGTGCATTTAAGAGTTAAATGAACCTTAATGTGCGCTCCTCTGTTTTAACTTTATCTTTACTTAATTCTTCAGGGTTTTGAAATGATAGATTCTGTTTGCAACAGCATATCAGATTGAAATCCTCTTCTCTTTTTCTTCCGTTCTTTCATTTCAGCATAAGTGGAATATAGCATTGCAGAACATGCATGGATTTAATATTTAAGGGTTACATAATCAATGTTTAAGGGTTTATAATACATAGACATATATATATTCAGTGACATACTTAGATAATGTCTTAAGCACTGATTCCTTATCACAGCTAAGGAATTGTCTCTTAAGGTACAACAGTGAGGATGATGGTGGAGTGGATTAGGTGGTTTATTACCATCTACATGACCTCCTCCTCCTGGAGAGCCCTCTCCTCTTGGAGGCCTATAACTTTCTCCTTTCATCCTTAGATTCATCTCCTCATAGAGTACCTTTACCATCTCAGTCATATCAAAAAATGCCTTTTTGAATGCTCTCTCTTCTTCTGTCATGGTAGGTTCTCCTTCACAAGACATGCTCACTGAAGACTCAAACTCAACTTGTGGACGTGCTGGTGTTGAAGACTTTGGCAACCTTGCCCTTCTTCCTCTTGACCCAACTACAAGGCTTTCAACCAACTTCCCTTCTCCTCTTTTGAGTTTTAACCTTGTAAGCATGACACAAACTTGCAAATAATTAGATCCCTTCTTACACAACAAACCTAATGCTCTGGTACCAAAAATGAACTGATTAAGGACATTAGTAATGTTGTTCTAATTCCTCTTTCAAATTTTGAAAACCATTGTTTTACACATGCTTAAGGGTTCATGTTCTCTTGCAAGTTACTGAGTCTCATGAGTGATTTTTATGTTATTTTTATGAACAATTTAACATAAAAGAAACACTGAACCAAAAAAAAAAAATACATCACCATACAACACATCAACAGAGGGATTTGATGAAGGAGTTCACCCCTCTTGGGCTACATCTCCTTGGTCCAACTTCCATGGCTTGGGCCTCTATATTATGCTCAAATTTACAAAATGATGTGTTTACAATGCTTTTCTGCTCCTAAAACCTGCACCAATGAGTTCAAAACACTAAAAAATGGTACCTTAGCCTCTTTCTACACCTGATTTGGTCGAAAATCGGTTGAGTTATGACTTCTCCAAGTCTACTCCACAATTTCCTCCCCAAATTTAGCCAACTAGCCCCAAATTGGGCTAACTGGTGCTAATTTTGGAAAACCCATCATATTTGTCAGAACTGCCATTTAAAGTCAGATTAAATTAATAAATCCCGTTTAATCGCCAAGTAAACCAGATTAGTTTTTAAACCGGTGTCGTTAATTAAGCTAATTTAGCGTTAATTAAACGCGGGACTAGCATTAATTAAGCACACTTAAAGTTAAGCGTCTTTGTTCCATCGATGGTCTCTAGGTGTCGGTCACATGGTTTGGGGCTAGCTCCCTCCCCCCCCCCCTCCCATCATTGCATTCAACAAAGTTTAAATTTATGCGGCAATGTATAAGGTTAAGACTCAACGTGTAGGAGGAGTGGTGGCACAAGTTGTTAGCGGGGCAAAGGTCTCATGGTCGACCTCCGCCCAGTCCTTTCGGTCCATAATTTTTTTTTACAATGCCACGAGGAGGGCACGTGGTGGCCCCAGGCTGAGCCACATGCCTCCTCCTCATTGGACCAAAACCAACCATTAAAAAACTTCCAACACACTAAAATTGCGCCAACAAGACTCTGCCACTTGGCAGCCACCCATTTGCTGGAGGATAGTTGACCAAATTTTTCCCTGCCTAGTCAACATGCTACGTCAACAGTACAAACTGCTGACTGGGCTCCATGTCTGCATTTTTTTACCAAAGTTTTCTGGTTTATGAAAATGGACAAAACTCAATTCTGTAGCCATACAGAGTCCATTTCGTGCAAAATGAGTTGCATTGGATTCAGAATGACGAACACTACGCGGTATTTCAGGTTTCAAATCATTCTGAGAACTTTGATTTTTTAGTGTAATTTTGAGCACCTGATCAAAACTTGTGTAAGAAACCTTGGATGATGCAACTGTAGTTAGAAACTGAGACCTTGATGTACCAGTACTGATTTATTCCTGCACAACCCTGAGCAAAAATCATAAACTCTCTTACATATATACTCTTATTCACTGACTTTATCTTTTTATTGAGTACTAAAGTTCTTGAGAAACCATAGAAGAGCAAAGCAGGTCCTTGTTCTCATGGTTTTTGTAAGAGAAGAGGACTGAGGTTTTGAGGCATTCAGTAGTCCTAATGCTACTTGGAATACTTGATGTGGAGAAAACAGTGAGAAAATATCTTGTCTTATCTTTGTACACTTGTGTGAGCTAGGGTTTGGGAGAACCATAGAGTACCAAAGGAAGCACTTATGTTTAAGGTTATTTTAAGGGAAGAGTGGTAAGGTTTTGAGGCATTCAATAGCCTTAATTCTACTCAGAGTAGTTGATGTGTGGAAGATAGTGTGAGACTATCTTGTTTTCTCTTTTACACTTGTGTGATGCAAGTGTATGTGCCAAAGAGGACTTTCCATTGTGCATAATTTATGTGTATAGTTGCTTGTCATGAGTGCTAAATCTCTTGAGTTGATTCAAGAAGAAGACTGGGTTCACATCTACTTTAAGAAGACAAGAAAAGCTCCAATTTGGGAGGAACCCTAGAGGAGAAAAGAAATCCCCTATTCCCATGGTTTTTGTAAGAGAAGAAGACTAAGGTTTTGAGGCATTGAATAACCCTAATGCTACTTGGAATGCTTCATGTGGAGAAAATAGTGGAAGACTATCTTGTCTTATTTTTTTACACTTATGTAAGCTAGGGTTTGGGAGAACCCTAGAGTACCAAATGAAGCACTTGTGTTTGAGGTTCTTTCAAGGGAAGAAGGCTAAGGTTTTGAGGCATTCAATAACCCTAATGCTACTTGAAGTACTTGATGTGGGGAAGATATTGTGAGATTATATTGTCTTCTCTTGTACACTTCTGCGATGCAAGTGTATGTGCTAAAGAGGACATTCCATTAGGGTAATTTTGAGGTCTAAAATGGGTCTCCTAAGGAAATAATAAAATAATAGTTAAACCAATAAAATAATATTTATGAATTTGTAATTCACTTTTTGCACCAAAATCCATGTAACCATGGTTAAATTCAATTCAAAAGTTGTATCAAAATAAAAATAATAAAAAATTTGTATTGATGTGACTATAAATAAGAGTGAGATTTTCAAGAAGAAATCATTATCATTGCACAGTTAATTCATTTGTCCTTTGTACTTAAATAACTTAAAATAAAATATAAATATAAGTGCTTAATTATAGAATATAATATTAATTAAAATTTATATTATTTAAATTATATAATAACATGTAATTAATATGCTATATAAAAATAATATAATATATTGTTTTATGTATGAATTTTATATTACATATTGAATTCATTTGATTTATAAATAAATATTTGAAAATATACAAATATAATATTTATTGAAAAGTGTGTAAATACATGAAGATTATGTAGGGATATGCATTGTTTCTTTCAAAAAATATGAGATGACAATAATAAATTTTTATTCAAAAAGTGTGAAATGACATTTGTTATGAGTACTTTACTTGATGACTTTAAAAATACTTAGAGCACTACCATAGTTAACCATGATTTTTCATCCACCATTGAGAATGTGACAAGTAAGTACCCTTAACTCAAGCAATGCCACCTCAACCATTAGAGATGATGTCATCCCCTAAAATGTGATTGGTTCTCATAAAGTGAATTTTGATTGTACATTTTCCTTACGAGACCCATTTTAGACTTAAAATTCCCCTAATGCAATGTGCATCATTGCTTGTCATGTATCATTTCGAGGCAACTGATCAATTGATCCCCTAATCTAGGAGGCTAGTGTTTGTTATTTATATGAAATGCTATAACTAGTGTTTTGGAGAACATCACTTGTACAAGCTTGTATCAAGTTGTTGGTATCTACTTTTAACGCAATTTAAAGTATATATGAAGCATGCTTCATTGTCTAAACTTTGTGTAGTTACAGATCTGATTTTGACTTATGTTGTCATGATGATTGAGTTGTTTCTATTGCTGGTTATGCATGTTGATTTTACATAAGGAGAAGATTTTGTTAAGTGATTTGACAAATCTATAGAAGTAGGTAGATTTATGGCCATAATAACTCTGCTGTAATAAGTGAATTTCAAATTTGTTTTAGTGTTGGAAAGTGTGCCCTAAGATATGGAAAATATTTCCATTTTCCCTTGAAAGTTTAAGCAAATTTGTTTGGTGTTTATTTTCTTGGGTTGTCTTGTGTATTTGGTTTAAGAAAAGTGACATATACTACTATTCTTTAGATCTTTTGGAGGCAACTGATCAACTGATCCCCTAAGTCAAGAGGCTAGTGTTTGCTATTTATATGAAATGCCCTAACTAGTGTTTTGGAGAACATCACTTGTACAAGCTTGTATCAAGTTGTTGGTATCTACCTGTAACTTGATTTAAAGTATATATGAAGTATGCTTCGTTGTCCAAACTTTGTGTAATTTCAGATTTGATTTTGACTTATGTTGTCATGATAATTGAGTTGTTTCTACTACTGGTTATGCATGTTGATTTTAGATAAGGAGAAGATTTTGTTAAGTGATTTGACAAATTTATAGAAGTAGGCAGATTTATTGCCATAATAACTCAGATTTATGGCTATAGTTAAAGGTAAAAACAAGTAATAGTTCATTTCCTTGAGTTTTTCATTAAAAATTAATCCCCTGTCATTGAACATGTTTCTAACTTAGGATACAAATCCTCTAGGCACTAGAAAATGATTTTCCAACGCTTCCTGTAGGCATTGGATAATAATTTTTCGGCGCCTACAAGATTTATATCCTCAATAAACACACTGGGACCACTGGATTATCTAATGGCCAACACGAATTATGTATGATAGAAATAAAACAGGTGTTTAAAATAGGATGTAACGATATAATGGTGGCATAAATCCTCAGGACAGGTAAATACTATTTTGTTATATTTCATCATCAAGCAATTCAAATATGGTCCGAACAAGTGCAGTAACTAGGTGGGATTTGCATTGTTCTTCATTATTTAGTATTCAACAGTCACTGGCCTTTAAGTAACTCTGCTTTTTAAGGAATTTTAAGAGATCTCTCTAGGTTATGTATGATAGAAATAAAATAGGTGTTTAATAGAGGTTTGTAAAAAATTAGACATAGTACAAGTGTTTAATATCGCCCTAGTTTAATACCCACAACTTAGTTTGGCAGCGTTTGGAGAAATCCTCTAGAGAAATGGACAATGTCTACCTAAAATCCTCTGGAGAATTCCTCGGGGTCGCCTGTTCTCCTAGTCTCCGTTTTGTGTTGTGTCTTCGTCCTGCCTGCACGCGATAGGAAATATTAAAAGTGAAGTGTGAGCGTGCAATTAGGATTTCAGTTTCAAACATCCGCGAGAGATTGCATTGATTGTAGTAGGTGTAGTGGGGTGGAGGAGGGGAGCGGGTGGGAGTGGTCGTGGGGGAGCGGGGTGGTAGAGGCAGCCAGCACAGGGGAAAGCAGGGTCCACTGATAGGTCGAATGTCTGGTCGGGGGTCGTCGGACGGGCCCGTAGCTGTCTCATCATCGCCAGATATTCCTCCATTTTGTAGAATGGAAGACTCTTCCTTTTTAGTCGACATATAGTTAAAGTGCCTAACTTAGTTTAAGAAAAGGAAACAAAGGAATGACATTGATTGGCATTTTTAGTATCATGAGGATTAAAATGTACTTTCACCAAGTAGAATATGTGTTCATAGGGAAGTGTTAGAATTTTTATGTTGTATATGCTATGAAACATTCCACAAAGGAAAGATGAATTATTATCAAGAAAAACAGTATTGAATTATGTAGATATTGAATGTTGTGTTTGTGATTGAGTTTGAGGTTGTTTTATTAAATAAGGATAATATTAAGAATTTAATTTTGAGGTTATGATTAAGTTAGATTTGTTAGTAAGATAAGGAATTCTTTTTAATTTAATAATTTGATTATTAATGTTTTTGGAACATGTATATATTATATTTCTCGACCCTCAAAATCGCCAAAAAAGAATTTGAAGTTGATTTTGAACTTACAATTTTTTAAGAAATAACCTATGTTCTTAACCATTAAACCCACATGAATAGACATGTGATTATTGGAAATGGTTTTTTTTTATAATAATCATAAGGCCTTAATGATCCATTTTCTAAAAAAAGTTACTTTTTAAGTTTAATTAATAATTGAACAATCACTATGTTTCACATGCACTAAATGCATGTTTGATTTTCATATGTTTATATGAAATAATAAAACTTTCTTTCAATTGCATTTTTAAATTTTGGCTTGCTTTGCAAGTTTGTTGTTCTACTTTCGTCATATTGCATGTACCGTAGTTTTTGATGTTACAACTTTAAGATTTAAATCTTAAATGACTATGACTTGTGTGGAAGTAGTGTTTGATGTTACAGCTTTAAGATTTAATTGACTATGACTTGTGTGGAAGTGCATACAATTTTATTTAGTCTTGTTCAAGTTGTTTTGCATCACCAGTTGACTTTGAACTATGTCCTAAAAAAAAATTAACCACTTCACCAAGTTTATGGTATTGGATGCTCCAAATGTCACTTGACAATCTTCAAGAATTAAAATATTTCAAATGATCATGAATCACTGCTAACATTCTAAAAACCTGTATAACAAAGATGTAAGACGAGCGAACTGAATTTAGATTGGTTAAAGCATCCTTTTAAACGGACCTCATACTTTTAATGAAATACCTTCATGCATATTATGGTCTTAAACAATGAGGGCATTTTAACCCCTAGAACAAGCTACCTATATTTTTTCGGGATTACATACTCAACACAACTATCTAATTCCACTTCGCCACCCATAAGCATGAAAACATGCAATCCAATACATACTCAACACAACTATTTTAATTTGATTTTGCTAACCATGAGTATCAAAACCTGAAATCGTTTTTTTTACCTAGGAAATAAATTATACTTCTTTTATACTGAATACAACATTTAAATTGTACAACTAATAATTCAAAAATCTTATTTACTATTTACAATTTTTTATTAGTCGAGGCCATGACTATAACATTCCATTTATCTTTCACCTTTTATTGATTAACTTTCTAACTATAAATTTTTGCATTTATTATATTCTTTTACTATATATATATTATTATTGAATTTCATTTATTTATTATGTTATTGGTGAATAGATTTGAAGTGTTCCTGTGTAACTGCAAGTAAGGCTCTAGTATTTTTTTTTTTTATAGCTTTTGCTGAGTTTCTTAACTTTTCTAAAGTTATTACATTATAAAGATGGATTAACTAATTTTTAAAGCTAAAAAGATTCCAATTTTTATTGAGTTTTTGTTGATTAACTAATTTTTAAGGCCAAAAGAACATAAAAACATTTGGTCTATATCAATAACATTTAGTATAATTAGACCTAATTAACTTATATTGATAATATGTATTTATAATGAATCATGATATGTCAAGAACAAGAAATTTGTATTGAGAAAAATCTGTGGCCAAAACATGTAGCTGAAATACATCAATGAATGCTATAGGGAAAAATTCTTCAATGATTCTAAAAAGAAGAGGACAAAAGACCTTCCTCCTCCTAACCAAAGAAGAAGGCGGGGGGGCGCGGGGATCCAATACTAGACCTTCAGATACTTGAGCCTATCGCTTCTTGAGAACTTGAGTAGATTCTTACAAATTTCTTGCATTAGATGATACAAAAACAAATCAGTTCTAAGGTTTAATCAAAACCAACCCTCCACTAGAACCATGAGAGGCTAAATAATGGGATCTCTTGCTTTGATCTTTTCTACTTCTTGTTAACGGAGGGGAAGGCCGATGATTTCCTTTTAGAACATATGAATTAGAAGGAGAAGAAGAGGAGAGATTGGCCTCCTTCTCTTCCTCCAAACTGGCCTCTTCTTCCTTCTTATATGAAGGAGGGATTTTGTAAATATCCTTAGAAGTAGTCTCTTTCTGAGTGGGTGAACTAATGTTTTCTAAAGGCACTTTATCTCGATTGATTTGATCTTATATTCTGCCTTTTAGGAATTCAAAGCTTCATATTTATTACTCGTGGGAGGATGTTGATGAGATTCAGGCTTGCTGGAATGATACCTCTTAAACGAATGATCCCTGTGCTTCCTTGAAACTGGTTTGAATGCTCCTTTCTCATCATTACTTTGACAAGACAATGGAGGGATAGAAGGCAACTAAGATGTCATAGTTTTTGGACAATTTTTCGAAAAGTGTCGATAATCATGGAAAAAAGTGTATTTAAAAGAAACCTACTCATAATGTAGAGCCCAAAGATGGGACCAGTCCTCGAAGTCAAGTTGAATCACCTTAGGGAGTCCTTTTTCAAAATCTATTTCAATGCAAATTTTTGCACATGAGAAGTTATTATCCTTGCTCGGAGAATTGGTAATGTAGCGACCCAATTTGTCAACTATGGATTTGAAAATACCATCGTCGTAGGAAAGAAGGAGAAGAATGACAATATAATCCAAACAAGCATAGAAGATATTTACATGGTAGGATTAATGTTTAGAGTCTATTGGGTGAGAAGCATTTCCCATGAGCCGATGAAATAAGGCCTAGATCTATAGATCATATCCATGTCCTTGTTGCTTTCAAAACAAAAGCAAAAACAATTCTTTCCACGATATAAAGTACCAATGGGCTCATGATTTGCCCAATTGTTATAGACCCATTCTAAAACACAACTACAATTGGGCCAAAGTCTAGTGAATTTACCAATCAAGCCTCTTTCATTAAGGGTATTACTGTTTTTTTCTTGGCGAAAGCAGCAACCCCCAAAGTAAAAGAAGCAATTGCATCCACCTTTTTTAACAAATCTACCACGAGGTAGAGAGCCAAGACCATCCCTAACAGGGTTGGAAAGACCACCCATTGTAACAAAAATGAACTCAACAACCTGCTTGTTTTAATTAGGAACAATACAACAAACACAGGCAGATCTTAAAAATTGGCACAAAGTAAATTAGCCAAGCAAATCAAGCAACTAAAAACTGAAACTCCAAATTGAAACAACATCAAAACAACCACGAACTACTCTCACGAAATATTGTTCAATATTGCAGACTCTTGGGGAGAAGCATTGAAAACTAGAAAACCCTAGTCACAAACGTGCTTCATCAACTCCATTTTTACGCATATTATTTCAAACTTTACATCAATCACATTTAATTCAAAATATATATATATATTAGTTCTAATATTACTAATTAACTAACTTATTGCATTGAGAGGCACTCTACAACCTAGTATCGGTGAGATGTGTTGGCATTAAATGTAAATATTTTTAAATTCATATATATATATATATATATATATATATTTTATATATTGTAATTTTGTTTTTATTAATAAAATTATGAACAATTTTTTAGATAAAAGAATCACTGTCCAAGAAGTGCCTCCAACTAAGTATGGTAGAGATGTTGTAATGTCTTGTCATGTAAACAATTTGACTTGGTCAAATTTCATAAAAATAAAATTTAATTTATAATAAAATTAATTACATTAATTAAATAATTAAAATAAAGTTGAGTAAAATAGTTAATTTATCTTTGGTAGTTTTTGGCTCCAAGTTTTGAAAACCCATGGTTTTTTTCCATGGTATTCTTATGTAAGAAGAGTGTGTGTGTGTATACACACACACACACACCAGCCTAGATCTAGCTTAACTCTAAATCTACCAAGCGCATAGAGGAATCAAATCTATTGAGGTGCAAACTTCTTTTAGAGTAAAAATAAATTTAACCCCTCTAGGGGCTTGGTAGATCCAATAAGATGGATCTAGGCTAGTAATATACATATCACATTAAAATATATAACATATAAATAGTAGCTACAAATTAACATCCATTTTACCATATAAATTAAAATAATGATTCTATAACCATATTTAAATTTAATTAACAAGCACATAAAAATGTAATATTTACAACGTAACAAGATTCTTAACCATGAATATTCATCCCCATTTTAACATGGATATTATTTTCTAAATAGACTTTCTTACAATACCATGACTTATCAATACCACATACCCATAAACCATAACTCATTTCAATATATATATATATATATAAACTAAATTTACTATAAACATATAATATAACAAACAAGATTCTTAACCATGGATATTGACCCTAATTTTACTATGGATATTACTAGCATTGGCCCCTAAAGGTGCAAAGATAAGCTCGAATGAAATAATATATATATATATATATATATATATATATATATATATATATATATATATATATATATATATATGTTAATTTAGGCTAATTCTATTAGATCATAAGAAACAAGAAGTTAAAGGTCGCATCATGTGGAAAGAAGGGATTCAATCCATAGGGAAAGTACCTAAGAGTTCTGTCAAGTACTGGAATGCCCCTAAAGGGGAAACTAGTCCTTAGAAGTTCAAAAAATATTCCTGCCCATGGCAGGAAACCTGCAAAAACAGATAGCAGAGATGTACAAAAAAACCTAGGATAAACATGATTGCACAGGCTAATGCCGCAAAGAGTTAAATAGATAAAACTAAGGGAGACCTGCATGCTTGTCACTGGAGGGTGGAGGCTCTTCGAGGATCCTGCACACGTAGCCCACGTCCATCATGCTTGTGTCCAACGCGTGTTCAAAGGAAATAATATTACATAAAGGAATATTTTGAAATATTTTTGAGAAAAATTTATTTTCAAATTTTCAAAGAGTGCAAAAGTTTGAGAATGATTTAAAAATACATAAAAAAATCCCAGATATTTATATTATACATAATATCCCTAAAAAAAAAATTAACATAGGAAAAAAAACTATTAAAAGACCAAAAACATTTCAATTCCTAATTTCTGTGTAATTGTGTAGTAAATAAAATATTACACTCAAAATTGCAAAAGTGAAAAAACAACAAAACGAAATAAGATGGAGGTAGTTCCTTATGGAATTGTGAAATAATTATTTAAAAAAAAACACCAATATCTATGCATGTTAAATAAAATATATTAGTAAAGGTTTTTTTGAGAAAGAGAGCAAATAGTGTAATCACCAACACCCTCGTTGTGATGGAGTAACATCCTCACTGTATTGGAATAAACAATGAAGAACAAGGTTCAACCCATTTGATAACTTCTTCGCTACACGAACACAGTTCACTGCATAACAAATCCACATCCTAGCAAGGAAGCATAGATTCCCAACACTTCAAAACTGCAAAATATGCATTTGTCACTTTACATTTTGGATTGAAACTTCTTTAATTCAATTCAGTTCAAACCCCCATAAATTTTACATTACGAATCACAAGCAAATCTGCTTCTTTTTAGAAGAAAGGTTAGAATCTAAGTCCACGCAAGTCTACACCCTGGAATGAAGGATTTTAAACTTGTCAAGTAATAGATAGTTCGTGTCCACATAGAGCATCCTCGTTACACATGTAGAGAACCATTATCTATCCTCGAATAATTTATCTCTCGCACTTAGATGTCCCACAGTACAAGGTGGAATTGTCCGGACTTAGCGAAACACAATTGATGGCCGAATGTCATTGTCAACATTTCCCTGAGAATGCCAGTTGAGTGTGCTGATATGTCGATGATGTCGTCGCCTGGATATGGGTTGTCATGGTGAGTGGTGTACGCCCTATTTTTCTGAACAACAAGGAGAGCCTTCACAGGTCCACGATAGGTGAGTTGGGAACTGGGAACAAGGCAATTGGGGACTTCATCATTATATACAAGTGTGGTTCCATTCTAGGTACAAGCATACACCATATCGTCATTTGTTCCAAGCGAACTAATAGAGCCCCACTCCATGACCATTGTGGACGTCATGCATATGCAGTGTAGGTTTCATTGAGCCTGGTTACTGCTATATTTTCTCGATTCCATATCTGATCAATATCCAAGGGAACTCGACAATGAGTTGTTTGTTCTGATCTGCAATTGACGTTGCATATTGTGTTACCCTTCAAAAGAGGACCTACCGGCATTCAGTGCAATTTTGTAAGTGATATCACAAAATAAATATATGACTGACGCATATATATATATATATATATATATATATATATATATATATATATATATATATATATATATATATATATATATATATATATATATAAACTGCTGCATATTGAAGATAAATAAAAACCATTGTCGATCCCCACCCTGGAAGCACACCCTTGCTGCTAAGTCGAATGGCTTGCATTCAAGTAAACGGTTCCAACTCCGAATTTGATTTAGAAAGCTTCCTTCTGAGATAATAGCAGACCAAATCTTCCTCCATTGTATGAAATGGAAAGCTTGGAAGTAAGCATTTCAAGTCACCCATGAACACTCAGACTTGTGATATGTTGTGAACTGAATGCGGAGTTGTGCTTGCTGAAGGGTCGAGGGTTTTCAACTTTCCTTGGTGTTCTCCTTTGGGAAAATGACTACAAATTCAAATGAAAATACACAGAAACCTCCCTACATATTCACCATGCCTACGAGTGAATGGCGCTCAGTGAATGTTTTGGATGAAGCAGGTCCCACAAATTTACATGGCTCAGTGATGGCTCGTTCTTACTCAGTTTGAGTCGCGTTATTACTAAATATCCTCTGATTAGCAATACACACAGGACATGATTGTCTTAATAGTCTCTTCACAAACAACATTCCAACTTCTACACTTTTGAACTTCCAAACTTTTTGCAGCTAGAACCCCTAAAATTCACATTGTCGACCCTCCGATCACCGTCCTATTGGAAAATCTGCAGGGAAAAAAATATATTATTAAAATAATGAAGTTTACAGGTGGCAGACGACAAATCTAGGAACATTGTACTGAGGTAAAACCTCACAATAAAAAATCCTTCGGCATTATTAACTTGTAAATAAGTTTGTTACAATATCATGGGCCAAAAACCATGGTTTATCAATACCACTTGCCGAAAAACTATAGCTCATTTCAAAATGAAAATCTTTTATAAATCTTTTATTTTAATTTCATATTTTAACATTTTTTAAATTAAATCTAAAATAAAAAAGCTATGGGGAGATGTTGCAATGGTATAAATGTTTGTACACATTTATATGTGGGTTCAATTAAAAATTAATGAAAGGTTAAAAGTAATTGAGAAGAGAGACTCTCTGTTTCTCAATATGTAGAGATGTTGTAATGTCCTTTACACGTGGCCTCAATTAAAATATAATAAAAGGTTAAAAGTAATTTCCTAGAGAGGCGCTCTACAACCGAGTATAGGGTAGATATGTTGGTGTTAGATGTTAGATGATATTTTTTAAATTCATTTTTTATTATATTGTAATTTTTTTTTTATTAATAAAATTATGAGCAATTTTTTACATAAAACAAAATCATAATATACATATCACATTAAAATATAACATATAAATAATAGTTACAAATTAACATCATTTTAGCATATAAATCAAAATAATGATTATGTAACCATATTTAAATTTAATTAATAAGCACATAAATATTTAATATTTACAATATAACAATATTATTAACCATGAATATTGACCCCCATTTTACCATGGATGTTATTAGCTTCTAAATAGGCTTAAAAATTATTAGGCCAAGAGACACTCTCGAGTTAGTATGCAAGAGATGTTGTAATGTCTTGTCCTCTAACATTTTCGCTTGGTGAACATAACATAAAATAAAATAAAAGTAAAGTAAAGTTATGTTACAATAAAAATTATAGATTATTAATTTTTGTATCAATTTTTGTTGGGTAGTTAAGGTAAACTTGAAATAAAATAAAAATAACCCTATTTTAAAATAAAATTTATAAGTTATTGTCATTTTTCATCATTTTTTGTTGGGTAGTTAAGGTAAACTTGAATCAGTCTAGTTACCGATAGGTATTCTCAATGGTATTCATGTGGAATATAACATATTTAAAGGAGGAATTAAATCTGTTGAAGTTTGCAACAAGAAACAGTGAAATTGGCATTTGGAAACAACACCCTTGATCCTAGTGAAAATTAAGCACCTACACTAGGTGGGGCTCACACAGGCTATTTTTATGTGGATGTCTATTTATAGATGCATGAGAAAATTCTATTTATAGATGCATGTCTATTTATAGATGTATGTGCAATTTCTATTTATAGGTTGCATGTCTATTTATAGATGCATGTCGACTATTATTATCCCTTAATATTAGTTGGACAATAAACAATAATCTATTCTCAATGAGCACTTGGAAATAGTTAACTGAAGTGGCAAATCAATTAGCTATAGGAATTTCGAGTTGAATGGTTGGTTGGTGGGACATGCAAGTGGACTTAGTTTTAACAAAGTGATTCTAGTTGTAACATAGTTGGAAGTGCAGTGGTGCATTAGTTAATGCAAGTTGTAAATTAGTTTAACTCAGTTAAGTAAGTTAAAGTCAGTTGTGCTAGTTGTAACCACAGATACACTAGTGAGAGATCAAGTGAATTAAATATTAATTAATCCACATGTAGTGATCTGACATGCAACTGATGTTTTTACTATTATTAACTACATGCATGTCAAATCCAGTGGAGACCCAGTTGAGTTCTAGGTGAAAGGGAAGATATCTATCAGTTGTGATATTAGAAAGCTACCCAGGTGTATTTATAACACCACAGGATGCCCATGATACTCAGCGCAGTTGAGGAAGGATGAAATTATTTGTGATTAAGGATTGCATTCATCAGGAACTGCGTCAGCAAGGCATGCTTTCTGGAGACAGTATATTGGCTAAGGAACGTGCCAATTTTTGTATGACAGTGTGAGAAAATTAGCTGATGTATTGAGGGCTCTTGTGAGAAGAGTTTTGTATGTAATTGTTTCATGATTCCTTGTGGAATATACAATATATGATAAAGGGTTTTTGAGCAGTAAGCTTTCCCCGAGAATATCTGGTGTTGTGGTTTTGATCTATTCTTCTTTGCTTCATGTGATTGGAAATTGTGTTGTTTTTAATTCCGCAATTTGTAAAAGTGATTCAGTATTTAACTTTATTACATTGTTATATCGGGTGAATCCAAGATATACATGCATGTTGTATAATTTCTACATGGTATGAGAGCAGGAATTATTTGGGTGCGCGAGTTTGTAGAGAATATCTGAATATTTTGATGCAAAAATTTTAGAAAAAATAGCATTTTTGGATTCCTTGTGAAAAAATACCCAAATTGAAAAAAAAACCAGTCGAATCAGAGCTCAGATGAGGGAGATATCATTGATTTAAAATCATCTCTTTTGTTAGAAAATTTTGCGACGTCGGGACAATTACAATGTGCGTGAGGCAAGAACCTACATGCACTGAGGTACAAGATGCATGAAAAGCTTTGAGGAGCAAAGCAAATATTAGTGACTTGGTTGTTGAGAGGAAGCCTATCAACATGCCGCCTGAGAAGCAGTCTTAGAAGGTTGTGGAACAACCACAACCGGGGATGCAGAAGAATCTCTATATATTTGATGTAGATGCGATTTCTACAGAGCTTCCTACCATTGGGAAGTGTGAGAAAGCCATGCAATCGACCCTTGAGAGGGAGGTGGATTTGCATGCAGGTAAGAGTGAACCTCAAGATGTGGAGCAGCCACATGCAGAGGATTATGGAGTGGGAGAAACCACTCATGCAGAGAAATTCGAGCCAGATGGGCAGAGGGAGCACATGCAGCTATACCACTAGGTGAGAGGTGGGGCAACATGCATGAATAGTACCAAGAAGAAATTTGTGGGAAGGATTCATTGAGATGGTGTGGATCTCATGAATTAAACTTGGCTACAAGGAGCCCATAAAACAATAGTAGCAGGATCAGTTGAATTGATGCAATTAGATGTCGTGAGGACATGAAATCAAAGTGACAGTGTCGGATAGTGGAGCACAAATCAGAGTTGGCAGCAAGTGCAGAGTGCATGGATGAAGGTGTTAGTAGCGCAGTGGTTCTTGAAGACATGTGCAGTAGCTAAGCATAAGTTAGAATACTTTGATGACAGATGCATTATACTGATTTAGTTGTTTGGAGGCTATTCAGTTTTAGACGTGTTGCATGCAAAGGTTGCATGTGAGAGAAACACAAGAGAAGTGTTGCATGCAAGAGTTGCATGGCGCATGCATGGAGTTGCATGGTGCCTTCATGAAGTTTCATGTCGCATGCAAAGACATTCCTTTATTGTTGAGAGGGAGTGTTGAAGTTTGCAACAAGAAACAGTGAAATTGGCATCCGGAAATAACATCCTTGATCCTGGTGAAAATTAAGCACCTACACTAGGTGGGGCCCACACAGGTTATTTTTAGGTGGATATCTATTTATAGATGCATGAGAAAATTCTATTTATAGATGCATGTCTATTTATATATGTATGTGCAAGTTCTATTTATAGATTGCATGTCTATTTATAGATGCACGTCGACTATTATTATCCCTTAATATTAGTTGGACAATAAACAATAATCTATTCTCAATGAGCACTTGGAAATAGTTAACTAAAGTGGCAAATCAGTTAGCTATAGGAATTTCGAGTTGAATGGTTGGTTGGTGGGACATGCAAGTGGACTTAGTTGTAATAGAGTGATTCTAGTTGTAACAGAGTTGGAAGTGCAGTGGTGCATTATTTAATGCAAGTTGTAAATTAGTTTAACTCGGTTAAGTGAGTTAAAGTCAGTTGTGCTAGTTGTAACTATAAATACACTAGTGAGAGATCAAGTGAATTAAATATTAATTAATCCACATGTAGTGATATCACATGCAACTGATGTTTTTACTATTATTAACTACATGCATGTCAAATCCAGTGGAGACCCAATTGAGTTCTAGGTGAAAGGGAAGATAACTATTAGTTGTGATATTAGCAGGCTACCCAGGTGTAATTATAACACCACAGGATGCCCATGATACTCAGCGTAGTTCAGGAAGGCTGAAATTCTTTGTGATTAAGGATTGCATTCATCAGGAACTGCGTGAGCAAGTCAGGCTATCTGGAGACAGTAAATTAGCTAAGGAATGTGCCAATTTTTGTATGACAATGTGAGACAATTAGCTGATGTACCGAGGGCTCTTGTGAGAAGAGTTTTGTATGTAACTGTTTCATGATTCCTTGTGGAATATACAATATATGATAGAGGGGTTTTGAGCAGTAAGCTTTCCCCGAGAATATCTGGTGTTGTGGTTTTGATCTATTCTTATTTGCTTCATGTGATTGGCAATTGTGTTGTTTTTAATTCCACAAAATATTTGTAGAAGCAATTCAGTATTTAACTTTAGTACATTTTTAGATCGGGTGAATCCAAGATATACATGCATGTTGTATAATTTATACAAAATCCATCTTTATCTTCAAATGTACTAAGCACTGAGAGGGATCAAATCTTTTGAGAGGCAAATAAGATGCAAAAAGTTTTGATCCCTCTAGGTGCTTGGTGGTGTAGAAAATCCACATAGATTCAATTGATCTTGTAATATACTAAAACAAAATACTTGAATCTATTCTACAAATTTGCAAAAACCAAGTATGATCGCACAATCACATGAACAAGAAAGAGAAAAAAAATCAAACATTGCATTAAGTCAAGAATATGAAACAATACAATGCTTCTCTCGGGCTTGAGAGCTCTCTGCACTATCTCTCACTGTTTCACTTTGATCTGAGTAGGTTTGGTCCAATACTTAACCAATTCCTTGCCCCTATTTGACCAACCTTTCTCATGCATTCTTGAGGGAATTGAGCCCCTATTAATTAGGAAATTCCAACTAATTGATTACACAATACATGCAAGACATCTTGATGACCTCATGCATGACCTGTACACTTTTATAATTATACAACTGATAGCCTACTTCCCTTTAACTCCAATCTCAACTGAGCCTTCCTTTGAACTTACATGCAACAATTATTTAGAGTGAATTATCATTTATGGTTTTCAAGCTTGTGTAGTTATAGTTTATTGAAGAAATCTCCGGATTATCCACAGTGTTAAAAAATAATGGTCGACGTTTCGAATCACAACGGGGATCCATCTTCAGGACAAGATTTAGAATGAAGAATGAAAGAAGGACAAAAGGTTAGGGTAGGGGTTTATATAGTGACAAAGAGAGAAGGAGAGCCGACCAAAACAAACTAATTAATAATCTATTAATTTTTTTAATAAATTTATATATAATATCATATATTTATAACAATTAATATTAATTTAAATAATTTATTTAAAAAAAAATTGAATTTTTTATTTTAATAAATAAATAATTTATTATAATAAATACAATTTTAATAAAATGTTTTATAATAAATTTTAAAAAATATTAAGATTAAGAAATAATTATATTAATTAATTAGTTATAATTAAGAATACCTAAATGTTTTTTTTTTCACAAGAACGGGTATGGATTTATATTAGAAATTGGCCAAAATACCTTTCACTGGTTACAATAGATCGGGCCTAGCCCTTAAACTTTCTTCCACTAACTGATCATAGGCCCCAAAATTTGAGGATCCACAATTTTTACTCGAGACTAGAGAGTCTATCTCCGTTATTTTTCCTATCTTAAATAAATAAACAAACTGTTTCAGAATAATGCAGAAAAACATAACAGATTTATGGTATGGAGTCCCACTCCTCAATTCCGTCTTTCAAGAGAATGCCTGCGGGAAGTGGCACCGCCCTGTTGGCTTCCAAATCTGCACCTTTATTGTTTTCCCTCAATACATGAAGAAAGTTTGCAGTCCGGAAAGATTTCACCAGGGTTCTGATTCTTGAAATCACTCTTGCCAATCTAAGATCTGCAGGAGAGGAATCCTCCAATAAGACCTTGATGATAGACTGAGAATCTCCTATAACACTAACATCTGAAAGACCAATGGCCTTTGCTTGCTTGAGACCTTGCAGAAGTGCCAAGGCTTCAGCTTGGATGCTGGTAGAGTGCCCTAATCCCCAAGCGAACTTTGTCACAATTATGCCCTCCTTATTTTTTATAATTCCTCTTGCCCCAGCCAATCCAGGATTGCCTTTCGTTGCCCCATCGAAGAACAGAGAGTATCTGGATTGCCTGATGAGTAAATCTGAAAGATCATGCTCCTTCCCTCTGAATTGCCACTCTTTTGTGTCCTTGTGATGCCTTGTTTCGCCAGAGAATTGGAGATCCAACGAGGCACCCCAATCTAAGTCATGCTAACTTAGATTTGAATCCGACAAGTGCTCCCCCAGAATTTCTTTCCAGAGACTTTTAACTTTGATGATGATGAACTGCGGATTTAAGCTTTCATCTCTAAAGACTCTTCTATTACGCTCAAGCCAGATTTTCCAGCAAATAAATTTCGGCAAGGAGAGCCATGCAGCTTTAAAAATTTCATTTTTTGGGAGCGTTTCTGGGTAGAATCTTCGCCAGTTTGCAAATAAATCAGAGATAGACATAGGAAGAATGAATTTTGTTTTCCAATGGTTCAAGAGGTTCTGCCAGATTTCTCTTGAAAATTTGCAGTCCAAGATGATGTGCTGGGCACTCTCTTCACTGTCACAGCACAAGTGACATCGAGAGGGACCTTGGAACCCTTTCTTCTTCAATCTGTCTTCTGTTAAAATTCCCTTGTGGCATAACAACCAACAAAATGAATCAACCTTTGGCATGGATTTGTAATTCCAAATCCCTTTACATACAGCAGGGTCAGGAGGGACGTAAGGGCGTTCTTGGAGGCTTTTATACCCCTGCGCAACAGAATACAGCCTTGGGGCGGCTCCCCAACCACGGGCGTCCTTATTTCCCACGTGCAGAGGCACCTTACCATTCAGCAGAGAAAGGAGGAGGTCGCGTTCATGTGACAGCTCTGGAGGCACAGGAGGAACTCTCCAACGCAGCCAGTTGCTGCCTGCCCACTGTGAGATGTTCCAAAGAGAAACATAACCTACGCTGTCCATCCACAGTCGCAGCGCTTGCAAAGAGCAATGAGACGATAAAGGAGGATGCAACATGATGCTGTCGTCCCAAATCCTGATTTCTTTGCCATTGCCTGGGATCCAGTACGCTCTGTCTCTGATTAAAGGGGCTGCTTTGTGGCAGAGTTTGATCAGTTGTGAGCCTGTGGTGGGCAGAGAGGTGTCCAGGCATCTTTTCCTCTTCCCCGTGAAATATTTCCTCCATAGAGCTCTTTGCGCCCAACCTAGGTGTGGAGCGATAATTCTCCAGAAGATCTTGGCTCCCATGGCTATGTTTTGGAGGCTAAGATCTTTGAAATTAAGGCCTCCTTCATTCCAGGCTTGCAAATTTTCTCCCAACTTACCAAAGGGATTTTTCTGTCATTGTGATTGCCCCCTTTCCAAAAGAACTTGCGAATGAAGGCTTCCATTTTTTTGATGATGCTAGTAGGGGCTAGGATCACTGAGAAATGAAAGATGGGGAGACTACTGAGAACAAATTTGATGAGGATGGTTTTGCCGGCAAGGTTTAACCAAAAGAATCCCCAAGTTTGAATTTTGGCGTTAAATTTGTCCAACAGAGGGATCCAATCTTTGCTGTAAGCCAGTTTGCGGAAGATGGGAAGGCCCAGATAGGTGAAAGAGGTCCAATTGAGGGAGGTAGTAAATCCAAGAATTCTGGAGATGGCAGAAAGGGTGGAAGCAGAGATATTCCAGCAAAATGCTTTACACTTACCTTTGTTTAAACTGCTGCCTGTAGCTTCACTGTATTCGTCCAAAACCTCCTTAAACCTTAAGGCAGATCTGGCAGAGGCAGCCCCCAACAAGAGGGTATCATTCGCAAAAAGGGTGTGATTTACATTTTTTACCCCTCTGGCTATGTTGAGCCCCAAGATCTCCTGGTCAACCAATTTCTGATCGAGGTAGAAGCTCAGGACAGAAATATGAAGGACGAAGAGAAGCGGAGAGAGGGGGCAGCCTTGCCTAAGCCCTCTTGAAGCTTTGAAAAAGCCAGCTGCTCTCCCATTCACCAAGGGAGCGATCCAAGGATCAATAATACAAGCATGGATCCAATTCAAAAAGCCCATTCCAAAGCCAAAATTTTTCAAGACTTCCCAAATAAAGCTAAGTCTGACACGATCAAAGGCATTTGCTAAATCTAATTTAATTACCATACCTTTCTATTTGCGAAGGTGGCTCGAGTGAATCGCCTCTTGCACTAGGGTGAAATTGTCAGCAAGCTGTCTCCCGTGAACAAATCCACCTTGATTCTCCGGAATGATGTCTGGGAGGATGCCTTTTAGCCTATTTGCAATTATCTTTGTGATTAATTTGTATCCAATATTACAAAGAGAGATGGGGCGAAACCGATTAAATTATTTAATGCCCTTTTCCTTGG
Organism: Pinus albicaulis; assembly: GCA_034641835.2. Lineage (NCBI taxonomy): Eukaryota > Viridiplantae > Streptophyta > Pinopsida > Pinales > Pinaceae > Pinus > Pinus albicaulis. The sequence continues at coordinate 521,889,738 of CM076569.1, forward strand.
GAATGAGGGCAAGAAAGGCAGAGTTGGTGCTGCCCCCTATTTTCTGACAATTTTGAGATTTTAGAATCATTTTGTGAAGGTCTTTCTCCACAATCTACCAACAGGTTTGGAGGAATCTTGCAGTGAAGCCATCCGGGCCTGGGGCTTTATCAGGCTCCATGTCAGCAAGAGCATCTTTTATTTCTTGTATAGAGATCTTCGCTTCGAGCTACTGATTCATTAAAGGGGAGATCTTAGTAGGAACCGCCTCCAAAAATTTAGAGTTTGGGTTAGTCACTCCCTTTTCTCTATACAAATTTTTAAAGTGATTGAAAGCTGCTCTCTTTATGCTCTCAAAGTCTTTGTGGGTCAAGTTACTGTCTTTGATTTCTACTATAGAATTGTAGCTCTTTCTGGCTTGAGCTTGTTTGTGGAAGAAGGCAGAATTTCTGTCTCCCGCTTTAAGCCATAAAATCCTAGACTTTTGTCTCCAATGCTCTTCCTCCGAAAGGCAAGCTTTATGGAAGATTTGCTGAAGTTCAGCTTCCTTATCTAACACTTATTTAGTGATTTCTACATCTTCACTTTGGACATGGTGCTGGGCAAGATTGTCTTGGGCCTGCTTTCTCTCTTTTGCAGGGGTGGGGAGGGATTTGGCCCATGATTTAAGGGCAACTTTCAGTCTTCTAAGTTTTTCTTCCCAGATGAAGAAATGTGAACCCTTCACTAGAATTTTCCAACTGTCCTGAACCAATTTCAGAAACTCAGATTCCTTGACCCAAAGAGAATTGAACCTGAAAGGTATGGGACCAAGATCCTTGAGGCCCAACATCTCAAGCATAATGGGCTTATGATCTGAAACACTGCAAGGGAGGATATGAAATCTGGATTCTAAGCCCAGCAAAAGGAAGGAACTCTGCACCAAACATCTATCAAGTCTAGTAGCAATGTGAACGGGGCCTATTCTTTTATTGGACCAGGTGTACTTACCATTTTCTGGGGGGATATCGAGCAGATCCCAGTCCTACATGAGATCTTCCACCCACTCCCTTGCAGGGTCCCTTATGATTGTGCCTCCTCGCTTTTCCTCCATGCGTAGAGTGAGATTTAGATCACCTGCAACAATGATGTTTTCCAAGTTCTCAGACTCCGACAGATGCCTGATGGAGTCCCAGCACTCCCTTTTCTCCCATATATTTGTAGGGAAATAGACATTGAAAAGGCTGAATGTCTCCCTCGAGTCCACAGGTTGTAGCTTCAAGAACAACCAGTGGGTATTGTGCATCTCCGTGACCAACCTATACTTGAGAGGATTCCAGAGAGAGCCCTGTCCCCCAGAGGCTCCCCTTGCTGAAATTGCTTGTCCGCTGCTTCCCTTCCAGAAATTTTTACTGGTTTGGAGAAACTCATTGTCCTCCATTTTGGTCTCCTGGATCAGAAGAATATCCGGGGCTTCTCTTCTTATAAGGCTTCTCATTGCTTCTTCTTTCACTTTACTCCCCATTCCTCTGCAGTTCCAAGAGACAATCTTCATCATTTATTTCTTTGGTGAGAGGTTCCCCTGGAGCCCTGAGCTTGGTTTTTCGTCATCTTCAGGTTTTTGCCAAGGAGTTTCTCCAGAGTGGGCTGACTACCCTGAAGCTTTTCTTTGTAAGTTTCCTGATCTCTCTTTTCTCTGGCAGATTTGCGGCCCCTTGTAGATCTTCTGACCGATGTCTGCGTATCTCCTATTTCTCCATCCTCCTTAGACTCCTCCGAGTCCTGATCCTCCTTGGAGGCTTCTATTTGCTTATCCTTATTTCTTGCCGTGGCACTCTCTTCAGGTTTTGTTCCTGCTGAGTTCATTTTTTCTGGTGGTTTATCTTGCCTATCTTCTTCCTAAGGAATCTCTTCTGCAGAGCTTAAGATCTCATACCTATTTTCTTGACTTTTTGGCGGAGGTACATTTTGGGCGGAGGCAGGCTGGGGGCCTTGTGCCCCAGATTTCTTGTGAGATGTCTTTGGCCTCTTGACTTGGTTCCAACCATCTTCCTTTCCTTTCTCTGCTTCCCCTTTGTTTGGGCACCCTCTTGCAAAATGACCGTAGATGTGGCATTTACGACATTTGAAAGGGAGCTGCTCATAATCCAGCACTTGCACATGCGTCCAACTGACAACCTTTATTTTGATAGCCTCCGGGAGTCCCACCTCTAAATCCACCTCGACACAGATTCGGGCGCAATCATACTGATCGTTGTTGTTTGCTCTGCCAATGAATTTTCCCAATGCATTGCCTATATGCTTGAGGGAATCCCAGTTGCAACAGTGCACCGGAAGATTAGGGAGCCGAACCCAGACAGGGACTGCCGAAGGGACATCCACAGCTGGATCGAAGTCAGGGGTCCATTTATTGAAGTAGAGGCCCTGAGGTCCCATGAAATAGGGCCCATTCTTGAAGATTAAGTCTTTGTCCTCCTTAGTATTGAACTCAAACAGGAAGTAGCCTCTTCCCAGAAAATATGATGTGACTTTGTTCTTGATCAGCAGGATCCAGTTCTTAACGACCCAATTTTCCGTTGATTTTGGCGAGGGCCAAAGGCCCATGAACTGACCCACCAGGGCTCGATCTTCCAGGGACAAAGCAACCTGGATCGGGCCCTCATGAGGAAGGTTTACCTCCGGAACATCGTCGAGCTTTTTGACAAACTTAGCGACTTCAGTCTTCTTCTTCTTAGGCAATGAAGCTAGCAAAGAAGAGAAGGCAGCTTCAGCATCAGGGGGAGAATATTGCGAGGGACCGAGGGGCGAGCCTTGGGCCTCCATAGCCGATGAGATCTGATCAACAACACACCTGATCAGCGCCAAGCAAAAGACGAGGCATCTCAGGAGCGAAAGGAAGCAGTAGAGGGTCCGATCCGAAGCTGCAGGAAGGGTCTCCGAGGCAAGGAGCAGATCCAAGCAGATCTGACAAGAGCGAGCAACTCTGCGAGGGTCAGAGGCAAGATCAGGCGGAAAGGGAAGGATCCGAGCAGATCCTAGAGTCCCTGAGGTCGAGAGGACTAGGAACAGAAGTAGAGATGGCCGAGAGGGTAGCGCCCATGCACAGGCTGCGCAGAGCAGGTCGCAGCAGGCGTAGAGCACGTAAAAACCCGTGAGAATACCTAAATGTTACTAAACAAAATTTATATTAATTAATTTGTAATAATGGATAAAACCTAAATTTTACTAAACAATTTAAATTTTTTTTTTATTGAAATTATAATTGTTTTAATTTAATTTTATTAAATTTTAAATTTTATTTAATTATATAATTTAAGTAATAATTAATTCTTATTTTAAATTTAGTGAGAAATATTATAATATAATAATAAATAATAGCTCACTTAATTAATATTAGCATATATTTGTTCAAAAGAGTAAATAAATGTGAATAAAAATTAATTGTATTATTTATAATTATTAATTATTAATTTTAATATTCAAAATTTTTTATGTCAATCCTAATCAATCTAATATTATAATAAAATTGAAAGATTAATTATAATTTTTAATTATAATTATAATTTGTAATTTGTAATTTTAAAAAAACTTTAGATATTAATAAAAATTATTTTTAATTAATTTTTATTAATAAAAATAAAAATTAATTAATTTGGATAATTATTAAAAGTAACTAATTTAATTAGTTGTTAGTAATGATCAAACGCTAAGAAATTTTTATAAGGAAGAGAAACAAAGATGTGATACTATACCTTGGATGAGGATGGACCCTAGGAGCACATTTGTCGAATTAGAGGTCGCCAACTGTCACTAATCTCGTATCCTCCATCACGGTTAATGTTATGCGGGTGTTTTATAATATCGAGCGCTTCTCTAATTTTTCTTCTTAGATAGTGTTCCTCCCTGGAAATGATTTTAGCATCCCCAAGATGCAAATGATGCTTAGTTTTCGAGGAGTGACCAGCAAGGGCTAAGGTGCGAGATCATTCGTGTCTAATATCGACACCATACTCTTTAAGATGTTTTTGAAGAAAGCACCCAGTTTCACCAATATCACTTTTCCCGCATGAGCATTCAATCTTGTAGAGACCTTTAAGCTGCTCGTGACTAATACTATCTTTAACTGACATCATTTTTTGTCTTATTGTTCCTGCTGCTAAAAATTGCGTGAGAATGTCATTCCTTCTCAGAACCTCGGCGATATTATCCGTAACACCCTTAATGTATGGTAGAAAAACCCTACCACAACTTTCTTGAGGTCCTTGGCGCTTCTTGGATATGACCGAGTCCTCAACTCTTCTTATGGCTCTTCTGATCTCTATCTCTTTATAACCTATACCCATGAAAACATATGTCAAGTGAGTGATTTCATCTTTTAGGTGCTCCTCGTTGGATATCCTCAAGGCTCTTAGAGCAAGAGTATTAAGAATACCAAATTTCTGAGCAGGATGATGGTAAGACTCAGCATGAAGATAAATGTCAGTATGGGTTTTCTTCCTAAACACATGATGCCCCAATGTTCCATCCTCCTTCCTAGAAACAAGGACATCTAAGAAAGGAATGCTCCTGTTTTCTTCAATCTCCAAAATAAACTTAATCTCAAAGGAAAATGAGTTGAGGTGATTAAAGAATCTCTCGAGATTCTCCCTACCATGTGTCCATTTTATGTTGGTGTCATCTGCAAATATTTTCCACCAAGCTGGACTTAAGGGAAAAGAGGCAAGGGCTTTCTTCTCGAAGTGCTCCATAACTAAGTTGGCAACAATAGGTGAGAGAGGTGATCCCATTGCAACACCCAATACCAGATCATAGAACTCTCCTTGGAAGCCGAAGAAGGTGGATCGTAAACAAATCTCCGCAATCTTAGCTATTTTTGGATCCGTAACCTCATTAATAACATGTACTACTTCATCTAATGGAATCTGGTAAACAATGAAACTACATCAAAGCTTACCAAGATGTCGCTCTCCTCCACCCTTTCCTCCTTAATAAGTCTAACGAAATCATTGGAGTCCTTAATGAAGGAATCAATTATCAGATTGATCACTGCATGTGGATTAAATCATATTTAATTCACTGGACCTCTCACTCGCTCATTTATCAGTTAAAACTAGTTAAACTGATTTTAACTCAAATAATTAAGTTAAACAATTACAACTCAAAATGAACTGCAACTAGACCTCCTAAAACTTAAAGTGAACTTTACATGCCTCCAGTTTGATCCTCAATTCGAATTGACTGAGCTAACTAAGTCTTCCCAACTCAGTTAACTCGTACAAGTTGTCATGTGATGTGAAATTACAATCCCCTCCTAATTTAATTAAGGGAAAATTAAATTAGAAGCCTCTTCTTGTTGCCAATTTCAACACTCCCTCTCAACAAGAAAGCTTGTCTGCTACCTCGATCATGCCTCTATGGAACTCAAATTTTCCTCTTGATAGTGCCTTCGTCAATATGTCTGCATCCTGCTCCTATGTGGGAATGTACTCTAATGAAATAATCCTCTTTTGCACACAATATTTGAGATGGTAATACCAGATATCAATATGCTTGGACCTGTCATGAAAAACTAGATTAACCGAGAGTTTGATGTAACTCTAGTTATCACAATAAATCACCGTCGGATCCATCTGTCGACCAAAAAAACCAACAAGTATCTTCCTCATCCAAATGGCCTCACATGATGCCTAACTAGATGCCATGTACTTTGCCTCTACTCAATTGAGTGCAACTGACTCTCAGTTTCCTATTGTACCAGGAAACTGTTGTTGATCCAATACTAAAGATCCCCCCTGATGTGCTCTTCCCGTTGGATGGACTCCCTGCCCAATTTTCATTTGTGAAGCCTTGAAGATTCATTCCCTCTATTCATTTGTACCATAGCCAAAAATCTGTAGTTCCATTGAGGTATCTCAACACATGCTTGCATGCCTTCCAAAAGAGCTCGGTAGGATTAAGCATAGCTTGAATAAGTTAGCTAATCGCATAACATATGTATGGTCATTTGTTCACCAAATACAGGAGTGAACCCACAAGCTACCTATAGATGGTACCATCTACTACTTCGTGTGAAGTAGCATCCGCCTTCCTCTATTTTCCTACTAGAGGAGTCACCATGGGTTTACTTCCCTCCATGTGGAACTTCCTTAGAATCTCGTTGGCATACTTTCCCTGAGATACAAATAGCTCCCCATCTCTTTGCCAAATTTCCAATCTTAGGAAATAGTGCAAGAGCCCCATGTACTTCATCTAAATTTATCTTGCAAGACTTGATGAGCTTCTCATCACCTGTCAGTATCAAATCATCAACATAGAGTACAATGACCACAATTTTACCTTCTACCACAATATGGTAAAGGTTTGCATCTGCTTCACACTTGGTGAAGCCCAACTCGATGAATTAGTTGTTGATCTTGGTGTACCAAGCACGAGGTTCTTGTTTTAGTCCATACAATGTTGTCTTGAGTCTGCAAACATGCGACTCTCTGTCAAAGCTATCAAAACCTTTCATATGATCAATGTACACCTCTTCCTTAATCACTCCATTGAGGAAGGTTGTCTTTACATCCATCTGATGTATCTTCCATCCCATCTGTGTTGAAAGTGCAAGGATAGTGTTGAGATTCAAAAAGATTTTTTTTTGCCACCCATGATCCTAGCGAAAATTAAGCACCTACACTAGGGTGGGGCCCGCCGGCTATTTTTAGGTGCATGTCTATTTTTATTATCCCTTAATTTAGATGGACATTAAACTATAATCTATTATCAATGTGGACTTGAAAATAGTTAATTGAAGTGGAAAATTAGTTAGCTAAATGAATTATGAGTTAAGAGGTTGGTTGGTGGGACATGCAAAATAACTCCAGTTGTAACTGAGTGATTCTAGTTGTAACAAAGTTGGAAGTGCAGTGGTGCATGAGTTGGTGCAATTTGTAAATTGTTTAACTCAAATAAGTGAGTTAAACTCAGTTGTGCTAGTTGTCACTGAAGATACACTAGTGAGAGATCAAGTGAATTAAATATTAATTAATTCACATGTAGTGATCTCACATGCAACTGAATATTTACTATTATTAGCTGCATGCATGTCAGATCCAGTGGAGACCCAGTTGAGTTCTGGGTGAAAGGAAAGATAACTATCAGTTGTGACATTATCCGCTTGCACAGATGCAAGCACACACACATTGTATGTTCCCATGATACTTGCGTAGTCAAGGCATGCATGATTGCATCAATTCAGGGGTTTGCATTCAGTAGGGATTGTGCAGTGAAGGCAGGCAGTCTGGAGACATTATATTGGCTAAGGGATTTGCCAATTTTTGTATGACAGTGTGAAAAAATTAGCTGATGTACTGAGAGCTCTTGTGATTAGAGTTTTGTATGTAATTGTTTCATGATCCATGATATAATATATAAAAGAAGATGGTGGGGTTTTTAGCTGTAAGCTTTCCCCGGGAAATTATTCGTGTTGTGTGTGATTGATCTTTCTTCATGCTCATGTAATTGGCGATTGTGTTTTTAATTCTGAAAAGTTTTGTAGAAGCGATTCAGTATTTGATTTTAGCATATTGTTAGATTGGTTGAATCCAATATATACATGCATATTGTATAATTTCCACATGGTATCAGAGCAGAGGAAATTGCAAAAGTGAAGCAGGAGCTAAGTTTGTGACTGGATAGAATTCAAATTTGCAGAAATAATTTCTTAGTGCTACAGCTGATTCAATATTGAAAAGGCTTTCAATGGCTTGAGGTTAGAGTATGCACTCGAGGGCAGCTCGAACTACATTTCTTAGAAGGACAAGATGGAGGCGGTACTTGAAGACAATGGCTTGAAGGAATTCATTGAAAAAGATGTTCCTAAGCAAGATGCTGCAGATGTTTCCAATCTTGATGCATGGAAAAATAAAGTGGCAAAGGTGAGGAGGATTCTCTTGGAGGGAGTACGAGACCACATTGTATCAAGCCTCCGTGGGAAAGCCACACAGTGCCAAAAAACAATGTTTATTGTGTAGAAATTATACAATATGCATGTCTATCTTGGATTCACCCGATCTAACAATATGATAAAGTTAAATACTGAATCACTTATACAAATATTTGCGAAATTAAAAACACAATCGCCAATTACATAAGCATGAAGAAAGACCAATCACGCACAACAAAGATAATTTCCCGAGGAAAGATTACAGCTAAAAAACCCATTATCTTCTATGTTATATTATATCATGGATCATGAAACAATTACATAAAAAATTCTAATCACAAGAGCTCTTAGTACATCAACTATTTGTCTCACATTGTCATACAAAAATTGGCAAATCCCTTAGCCAATTTACTGTCTCCAGACAGCCTGCCTTCACTGCGCAATCCTTGTTGAATGCAATCCCTTAATTGATGCAATCCTGCCTACCTTTACTACACAAGTATCATGGGCACATCCAATGTGTGTGTGCTTGCATGTGTGCAAGCAGATAATGTCACGACTGATAGTTATCTTCCCTTTCACCTAGAACTCAACTCGATCTTCACTGGATCTGGCATGCATGCAACTAATATTAGTAAATCTTTAGTTGCATGTGAGATCACTACATGTGAATTAATTAATATTTAATTCACTTGATCTCTCACTAGTGTATCTTCAGTTACAACTAGCACAAATGAGTTTAACTCACTTAACTGAGTTAAATTATTTACAACTTGCACCAACTCATGCACCACTGCACTTCCAACTCTGTTACAATTAGAATCACTCAGTTACAACTGGAGTTACTTTTCATGTCCCACCAACTCGAAAGTCACTTAGCTAATTGATTTTTCTCTTGTGTTAACTATTTTCAAGTCCACATTGAGAATAGATTATAGTTTAATGTCCATCTAAATTAAGGGATAATAAAAATAGACATGCACCTAAAAATAGCTCATGGGCCCCACCCTATTGTAGGTGCTTAATTTTCACTAGGACCATGGGTGCCAAATAAATTTCTTGTTGAATCTCAACACTCCCTCTTAACAAGAAATGAATTATCCTTCACCCTGATCCTGTCTCTATGGTATTAGAATTTTCTCCTAGTAAGCGTCTTCGTTAGAATATCTGCATCTTGATCTTCCGTGGGAATGTACTGAAGCAACATAATTCTCCTCTGCACATAATATCTGAGATGATGGTAAAAAATATCTATATGCTTGGACCTATCATGAAACATAGGATTAATCGAGAGTTTAATGCAACTTTGATTATCACAATGAATCACTGTTGGATCCATATGAGAACCAAACAAACCAACCAAGATCTTTCTCATCCAGATAGCCTCACATGCAGCTTGACTTGCTGCTAGGTATTCCACTTCCCCTGAACTGAGTGCCACAAATATCTTCTTCCTACTGTACCGAGAAACAGAAGTAGATCTAATGCTAAGTATCCCCCCTAATGTGCTCTTTCTGTCTGATGGATTGCCAACCAAATCTGCATCCGTGAAGCCATGCAACTTCACTCCATTCGTCTATCTGTGTCATATACCATACTCTGATGTGCCCCTCAGGTATCTCAGGACATGCTTCCCCATCTTCCAAAAGAGCTTGGTAGGATTAACCATAGCTTGACTCAGCTGGTTAACTGCATAGCAAATGTTCGGTCTCGTGTTCACTAGATACATTAGCGAACCCACTAATTGTTGATAGACAATAGCATCCACTACCTCTCCAGAAGTATCATCCTCTTTCCTCCAGTTTCTTGGAAGAGGAGTATCCATGGGTTTGTAGCTCTCCATGTTAAACTTACCCAATATCTCCTTTTCATACTTGCCTTGAGACACAAAAAAATTCACCATCCCGCTGCCATATTTCCAATCCAAGGAAATAATGAAGGAGGCCCATATCCTTCATTTTGAACTCCCTTGCAAGATCCTCCTTGCATGAGTGTATCAACTGCTCATCACCAGTCAATATTAAATCATCAACACAAAGAAAAATGATTAAAATATTACCCTCTACCACAACTTGGTATAGGTTTGCATCTTGTTCACTTTTGGTGAAGCCTAGTCCGGTGAAATAACTGTATATACGAGTGTACCAAGCACGGGGTGCTTGCTTCAGCCCATACAACGCTCTTTTGTGTCAACGCACATGCGACTCGCTGTTGAAGATCTCAAAACCTTCAAGCTGCTCTATGTACACCTCTTCCTCAATGATCCCACTGAGAAACACAGTTTTCACATCCTTCTGATGAATGTGACTACCCATCTGTGCTGAGAGTGCAAGGATGGTCCTTATGGAAGAGTACCTTGCGATAGGTGCAAAGGTGTCATCATAATCTATCCCCTTGAACTATGAGAAGCCCCGAGCCACAAATTTGGCCTTGTATTTCTCCACACTCCCATTAGCAGCTTGCTTTACCTTGTAGATCCATCTCGAACCTACCACTAATTTGTCAACCAGTCTTGGGAAAATTTCCCATGCACTGTTTTTGAAAATGGAGTCATACTCCTCAACCATTGCATCAACCCAAGTAGGCTGCTGCATTGATTCCAGAAAGGAAGATGGTTCAGTCACAACACATTTGCTCATAAGAGCCATGTATCCAGTAAATCGGCCAGTAGATTGTCTCTGTCAGCGCTGTGAAGTAGGGGCTCCTACATTCTATGCAACATCAAGTCTCGGCCTATCAGCTTCCGTGGTGCGCTTTCTACCATTTCTGATGGATGGCTCTACATGAGTGGCTTCCTCCACTCCATGAACCTCCTCATGTGGTTGATCCACATCTTGAGACTCATCTTTGGGAACTAACAGTTCCTCCTCCGCATGCAAGTCTATCTCCCTCTTAAACGACAACCACATGGATTTTCCCTCATCAAATTTATATCCCGCCGCACAACAATCATTATGTTGTTTTTCAAATACACACAAAAATTATGGGGTGTTTCTATGTACCCCACAAAAATCCCAACTTCAGCAGTCAGCTCCAGCTTCTTCCTGGCGTCCCTGGTCACACGCACATAAACAGATGAGCAAAAAATCTTAAAGTGTGAAACATCGAGTTTCTTACTAGTGAAAGCTTCTTTAGGTGTACTCATGCCAAGTACTCTATGAGGAAACGGTTCTGCACATAAACCGTAGTGTTGCATGCTTCCGCCCACAAATGCATTGGTAGGCCCAGATCATGCAACATTGCTCGTGTTGCACCCATGATCCTTCTGTTCTTCCTCTCCAGGACCCCATTCTGTTGTGCGTTATGAGACGCTATGAGTTCTCCTCAAATTCCTTCTTTGTTGCAGAAGTTATTGAATTCATTAGAGATGTATTCTCCACCATTATTTCTCCTAAGAGCCTTCACTTGCTTCCCTGAATCTTTCTCCACCAATGGCTTAAGCTCACAGAACTTAGAGAATGTTTGATCTTTCTTCTACATGAAGAAGATCCAGCATTTACGAGAAAATTCATCAAAAAAGTACTTAGTACTTATTTTTTGTTGTTGAAGCAACCAAAAATGGTCCACACACATCTGTGTGAACTCTCTCAAGGATCCCCGAAGCACGGTTCTGATGCAGGAGCATCCAAACCAAATTTTCATTATTCAATTATGTAATAAGTGGGGTGAGACATTTTAATTATTTTATTAATTAAATTGATTATTTTTAATAATTTAGGAGAAAATTATAAATGTGAGGATTTTTGTAAATATTCTTTAATAATCAAAGGATATGAGTGGAGTGGAATTAGGTAGATAATATAGGGAGTAGGAATTCCATATACGAGAATTTGTTGAGTCCAAAACTAGAATAAATTTAAATTAGATTTAAGTTGAGATTTGTGTGGAGGAACTTATGGAGTGAAATAAATTCACTATTTATGTATATATAGGAGGGTTTTGTGAGGATGAAAGACAACTAAGAGAAGTGATGAGGGAGAGAGAGTAAGAGATGGATTGAAGGGCTGAGAGCCAAGAGGCCACCCATTGTAATATTTGGCCAAAGACTTTTATGTTTTAATATCAATATGTTTTTTGCATGGCTCTCTTTCCTTCTAGTGTATTTTTAAGCTGAATATTTTTATGGTTTTAATGAAAAATTATTGAGGGTTTTCATGCTGGGTGAAATATTTGTGTTTATATGCTAGGATTCTGTTTTATAGCAGAATCCTTGCATCATTTGGTATCGAAGCTAGGTTATGAGTTGGAGAATGAGTCTCTCCTACATTGAGACTGTTTCGTTTAATTTCTTGTGGTGAGCAAGGAGGGCAAGTCGAATTGCTGGATTAAGATTTAATTGAGTTATGTGACGCGATTGGGTCTGCAAATTTATATATGTATATATGTGCTGTATATTTGAGCATGTGAATGCAGACTTGTGAATTGGGTGTGCGACCTTAGGATCGTGGAGATATAGTAGAGGCGTGGCGAAACAAGAACGTGTAAGTGTTGTGGAGAAACAAAAATGCCCTGGATCAATTGAGGAATCCGCTGATGCATTGTAGCCCGGCTCATGCTAGAAATTGAATTCGATTTGCTAGATTTATTGTGGAAGGCCAAGTTCAAATCAAGTTGGAATTTGATTTAGCTTCTAGAACACAAAATGTTATTGCTTATTCTAGGCCGAGAGAAATTTTAACATGCAGAAATAGCGCAGATGAAAGGGTGGGCGCAGGTAATGTTACCACAACAACGTGTTTAATAATTCATTAGCAAGTAGATGATACATGGTAACAACAACATTCTGATATCCGATGTACGTGGTGAATGGTTTAAAATATGCGTAAGGTATTGATCACAACCCCGTTGGATCATGGAATGAATAATTAATTAATGTAGACAAAGTATTTCAATGAAATCCCAACCAGTTTGAAAGTGTATTTTCGTTACGTTTATTTTGATTACTGTGATGATTTGTGAAGCTGTGGATTCAACAACTTACGGTGCTTGATTAATTTTAAGCAAGTTCTATAGCAAAGAGTCTGCCAACCAGTGGCTTGACACTCTCGTGGATAGTCGAAGGTTGTAGCCACTGTTTGAAGTTACCTTGCTGTGAGAATCGAGTGTATGTGACAGTCACGGACACGTGTAAACCACACAACATAGAAGCCGATTATAATATCAGTGCCCAGAACCATAACGCCAAACTGTTGAATTATTTGCATGGGAATTGAATGGTAACATCGCCATTCTGCTAAATTAAAATTCTGTGTGGAGACGTGATCAGTTCACAAGTAAAGCACTACCGTGCTTACACTATCCGATGCAACAGTGGTGATATCCCGTCACAATTAAGTGAGCGTGGAGACCCTGTTGTGTGCATAGCCGCAACTTTGAAGTGTTGCAACGTCTGTAGTAAATTGCCTGATGCAAAAGCATAATGCAGCATCATGGGATGCTTGCGTAAGTGACTTAGCCGTAGAGGAATTGTGTGAATTCCATATTCAATCCTACGTCCTAAGATGAGTTGCAGCCAGAATTAAAAATTCCGATGTGCATATTGCCAAATGGCAACATTGCGGTTTTGTGAGATTGGCAAAGGCTGCGTTTGGAAGTGGTCAAACCACAACATGAAAGTGGTTGCCGTGCATGAATGATATCACACCAGTGAAGTGGTAACGCAACATGGTAAGATGCTTGCGTAGGTGAGTTAGTAACTATTGTCAAATGGTAGTATAAATTGATGATTTTCGTTATATAAAAGCATGGTTGTAAAGTGCATGGGTAAAATTTGAATGGTTCATTATTTATCAATAGTGCAAATCAACATTTGACTTGTGTGGTGTAATATGAAATCTTTCATTTTCCCAGTAAGGGTGTGGTTTAAATGCAACGCTTGTGGTGATGCATAGTTACAACTATTCCATACGGATCTAACAACCATATTAATGGAATTTCTTGAGTGAGAAAGTGTTCGTATTGAAATTGCGATTTTAAGAAGGAAAAAGGTCCTCAGTTTACTTTCCTACATCATTTTGGTGTCAGAAGTGAGAAAGAGATTGCATGAAGAGAATTGCAGTGACATAAAGCTTGTGCTAGGAGCATTATTGTTTTGAAGTTTGGTGAGAAAATTAATTTAATAATATGTTTGTGTTATTGAGTTTTTTTTCTCACATGTTGTTTAAGATTGTGCAATCAATGTGAAAAGGTGTGAAGATGATTTTGAAAACCAACAAGGGTTTTCACACAACTTTGGAGAGAATATATCTGACGAGCATGAAAGTCAAAATCGACGGTGGAGATTGGAAGAAGAGCCTCGAGATATGTGCAACCTATTAATTGTGAAATCATTGGATTGATGGATGGGTCTTTGAAAAGAAGGGCTTCGTTTTGAAAGGTCTAAAGAGGGTGGAGATTTGAAACTAAAGAGAGCAGTGGTAAATGTGCTATGGGCGCAGAAGGTAAATCATAATGTTTATTGTTATTTCATGGAGGATAACACAGTGATGGTGTTAATGAAATTCCAATAAAGTTGTGTGAACTTTTATTTTTTTAAGTGATGTGGATTTTCACCATGCTAAAGTGTATTGAAACATGCATTTTTATGCATAATGTGGGTCTTCACAATTTTATTTGCATCACTTTGGATCAAAGTTTGTAGTTGGAAATGAGAGGACTTTGCAATTTGTGTTTATGGTTGAAAACACACCACAATTTCTTGATGTTGTAAAACCTTTGTTTTACCATCATGTGACAACATTTAAGGACGTGATATTCTGGATGAACACAATGTATGGGTTGTACATCGAAGAGGTTGAAATATGAATAGCTTGTTCTCTGTACACAGGTGAAGAGATGTGAATTGATGTTGCATGGTGTATAAAAGTGCAGGGAAATGTTTGCGTTATGATGACGAGCTTGTGAGCATGTGATTATTTACAGTGACAAAGATGGCACAGAAGAATGGAAACCAGAGAGTTGAGACTGCAGAGAGAAAGGTTTGTCAATAACCTTAACAGGACATGAGGTATGATAATTCAGGAAGGTATTTTTGAACATTGAAGGTTGAATGGTTTATTTATTTTTACCTTAAAATAAATCTTGAAAAACCTGAATTGAAATTCGACTAAAGACTTCAGTATCATGTGAAATGATAGGGAAAACTGATTATTTTCATAAAGAATGAAGTATGAAAGAAAGTGAAGATTGTATAACTTGAAACATCCATTGTCATAATTTTTGTGTCAAGTCTTGAAGTGAAAACAGATGTTAGAGTCAAATGAAAGTTTAGATATTTTTGAGTTGAGATTGAGTATTTTCATCCAAGATGAAAAATTGGTGTAAGTATGAAGTCAAAGGGTCATCAGATAAGTCAAAAGTCTGAATGTAATTGGGTGCATGATCGGTGGAGCCTGACACCCAAAGAATTGGTGATTGTAACACATGAGTTATTAAAGTGTTGTTTGCAGCGAAGTGAAGCAAGAGGGTTGCCAGAGATTGGTTCCAAGACAAAGAACCAAGAGAAGCCAAGCGCAAGAGGAGAACTTGCATTTTGATGAATGACAAGTGTGAAGGATTGCTGAGAAGTGAATTGAATCCACACGTGAACTGATGAAGTTCACAAAGGAGGGGAAAATGACTGTTGATAGTCATTTCTGAAGATCTGATGAAGACCATAGTAGAGGGAAGAAGAAGGAAAATGCCAAGGTAAATGGCATATATGAATAGTTGACGGATGAAGAGTACGAGCGAGAGAAGGCTGAGATAACAATTCATCTTGAATTGTTAATGGAGTTGTTACAGGAAAATGTGAAAAACCAGACACATGGAGTTATTTTCTATTGCAGGACGTTGAGTATTCAGCTCAGTTGGAGATGAAAGAGTTCGAAAAAGAATTATTACTCCGAGGAATTGGCGAAAGAAAGTGTTGGAGAAGCCGATGGAATCTGATCGACAGAGTGGACGATGAGTTATCACATCGAGTTGATACTTCGAAGGATCAACGACAAAATAGAATATGGAATCCTGGAGGGAACAAGTCATCAGGACTTGTGGCTGTCACATTGTTACAGAAAAGCAACGGACCTCATAGACACTGGAGTCTATGGAAACTTCTCTACTTGTGGAGTCTGATGCAGGAGCATCCAAACCAAGTTTTCATTATTCAATTATGTAATAAGGGGGGTGAGACATTTTAATTATTTTATTAATTAAATTGATTATTTTTAATAATTTAGGAGAAAATTATAAATGTTAGGATTTTTGTAAATATTCATTAATAATTAAAGGATATGAGTGGAGTGGAATTAGGTAGATAATATAGGGAGTAGGAATTCCATATACAGGACTTTATTGAGTCCAAAACTAGAATAAATCTAAATTAGATTTAAGTTGAGATTTGTGTGGAGGAACTTATGGAGTGAAATAAATTCACTATTTATGTATATATAGGAGGGTTTTGTGAGGATGAAAGAAAACTGAGTGAAGTGAGGAGGGAGAGAGAGTAAGAGATGGTTTGAAGGGCCGAGAGCCAAGAGGCCGCCCATTGTAATATTTGGCCAAAGAGTTTTATGTTTTAATATCAGTATGTTTGTTGTATGACTCTCTTTCCTTTTGGTGTATTTTTAAGCTGAATATTTTTATGGTTTTAATGAAAAATGATTGAGGGTTTTCATGCTGGGTGAAATATTTGTGTTTATATGCTAGGATTCTGTTTTATAGCAGAATCCTTGCATCAGGTTCTCTTTCTCATGAAAGGTGGACTTTACATACTTCCCCATGGTGCAACCCCTGCACTGATCTAACTGAGCAAGTGTTCCCATTGGAAGTCCAGTACAGTAGATATTTGTTCCATGACTTTCAAGGCTCCATGATGAAGATGGCCCAATCGCCTGTGCCATAATTATCCCTCATCTCGGCTCACCATTTTCTCTGCCTTGCCCACCATGGCAGTATAGCCATCTACCTCCACCTTGTAGAGATTCTTAACTTGAATCCCTATCCTCTTATGTTTTTTTATGTCGTAGGAAAGCTTTTCCATCACTAAAAACAACGTCATAGCCTTTGTCCTCCAACATTGCGACCGAGACCAATTTTTTCTTCAGACCTGGTACATGCATTACATATTTTAATTGAAATGATTTACCTAACTCCATCTGAAAGGTAAAGGTACCAATCCTAGTAACACTTTACCATCCATTGTCGCCCATCTCAATATGCATATGGAGATATTTCTCCTCCAAGTCACTAAAAAGTTCCTTGTCTCCTGTCATGTGAAAGGAAGCGACACTATCCAAATACCACACTGATCCCAATGCACTTGAAACCATGCATGCAATCAAGGAGAATTCAAGCTCAAATTAAGAGGCAAGGGCCTCACCAGCTGCAACTCCAACAACCTTCTTGTTCTTCTTCTTTTGTGGATAGTTAGTACCAAAATGCCCATGTTCGTGATAGTGAAAACACTTCACCTTGGACATGTCCTGCTTCTTGCCTTTAGAATTGGATTTCAAATGGAATTTCTTTCCCTTCCCCTTCTTTGCCTTGGCAGCAGAAGCACAATCCTCTTCATCATCATGCTTTGATGAAGAGCTATCTTTGGTGTTCTGCCTAAACTCCTCCTGCACTAGATCCGACCATAGTCGTTCCCATTCCGGCAATTTTTCCCGTCCATTGACAGAGTATTCATAACTGTGCCAATTCTTAGGAAGTCCTAGGAGAGCCAAACTCACCAAATCATCATCAACGACTATTATTCCCACACTCCCCAGTTCATTGCGACATTGGACGAACTTTGTGATATAGTTTAGAATGGTGTCGCCCTTTTCCATATTGATCTTCCTGAGTTTATCTTTGAGCGCCAATTTCCTATGGTCGCTGCTGCTTTGGAATAGATCTGTCAAAGCCTTCCACATAGCATATGGTGTGGCTTTCCCATGGAGGCTTGAGAAAATGTGGTCTCATACTCCCTCCAACAGGATCCTCCTTGCCTTTTCCACTTTCTTTTGCCATGCATCAAGATTGGAAGCATATGGCTTAGGAACATATTTTTCGATGAATTCCTTCAAGCCATTGTCTTTGAGTACTGCCTCCATACTGTCCTTCCAATAAATTTAGTTCGATCTGCCCTTGAGTGCATACTCTAACCTCAAGCCATCGAAATCCATTTCGATCTTGAATCAACTGTAGCACGAAGAAAGTCTTTCTGCAAATTAGAATTCTATCGAGTCACAAACTCAGCTCCTGCTTCACTTCTGCAATTTCCTGTGCTCTACTACCATGTAGAAGTTATACAATATGCATGTATATCTTGTATTCACCCGATCTAATAATATGCTAAAGTTAAATACTGAATCGCTTCTACAAATATTTGTGGAATTAAAAACACAATCGCCAATTACATAAGCATGAAGAAAGATCAATCACACACAACATAGATAATTTCCCCTGGAAAGCTTACAACTAAAAAGCCCACTATCTTCTATTGTATATTATATCATGGATCATGAAACAATTACATACAAAACTCTAATCACAGGAGCTCTCAGTACATCAGCTAATTGTCTCACATTGTCATACAAAAATTAGCAAATCCCTTAGCCAATTTATTGTCTCCGGACAATTTTCCTTGACTGTGCAATCCCTGCTGAATGCAATCCTTAAATTGATGCAATCCTGCCTGCCTTGACTGCGCAAGTATCATGGGCACATCTAATGTGTGTGTGCTTGTATGTGTGCAAGTGGATAATGTCACAATTGATAGTTATCTTCCCTTTCACCTAGAACTCAACTGGGTCTCCTTTGGATCTGACATGCATGCAGCTAATATTAGTAAATCTTCAATTGCATGTGACATCACTACATGTGAATTAATTAATATTTAATTCACTTGATCTCTCACTAGTGTATCTTCAGTTACAACTAGCAAAACTGAGTTTAACACACTTAACTGAGTTAAAATATTTATAACTTGCACCAACTCATGCACCACTGCACTTCCAACTCTGTTACAACTAGAATCACTTAGTTACAACTGGAGTTACTTTCCATGTCCCACCAACCAACCTATTAACTCGAAATTCACTTAGCCAACTAATTTTCCACTTTAGTTAACTATTTTCAAGTCCACATTGAGAATAGATTATAGTTTAATTTCCATCTAAATTAAGGGATAATAAAAATAGACATGCACCTAAAAATAGCCTTGGGCCCCACCCTAGTGTAGGTGCTTAATTTTCACTAGGATCATGGGTGCCAAAAAAATTTCTTGTTGAATCTCAACACTCCCTTTCAAAAATAAAGGGATTATATTTCACCCTGATCTTGTCTCTATGATATTCGAATTTGCTCCTGATGAGTGCCTTTGTCATAATATCTGCATCCTGATCTTCTGTGGGAATGTACTGAAGCAACATAATTCACCTCTTCACACAATATCTAAGATGATGGTATCAGATATCTATATGCTTGGACCTATCATGAAACACATGATTAATCGAGAGTTTAATGCCACTTTTATTATCATAATGAATCACTGTCGGATCGATCTGAGAACCAAACAAACCAACCAAGATCTTTCTCATCCAGATAGCCTCACATGCATCTTGACTTGCTGCCATGTAATCTGCTGCCACTGAACTAAGTGCCACAGATCTCTGCTTCCTGTTGTACCAAGAAACAACTGTAGATCCAATGCTAAAGATCCCCCCTGATGTGCTCTTTTTGTCCGACGGAATGCCAGCCCAATCTGTATCCGTGAAGCCATGCAACTTTACTCAATTCGTCTATCTCTACCATAGACCATACTCTGATGTGCCCCTCAGGTATCTCAGGACATGCTTCCCCGCCTTCCAATAGAGCTTGGTAGGCTTAACCATAGCTTGAATCAGTTGGTTAACCACATAGAAAATGTCTGGTCTCTTGTTCACTAGATACATTGGCAAACCCACTAACTGTCGATAGACAGTAGCATCCACTACCTCTCCAGAAGTAGCATCCTCTTTCCTCCAGTTTCCTGGAAGAGGCATATCCATGGGTTTGCATCTCTCCATGTTAAAATTACCCAATATCTCCTTTGCATACTTTCCTTGAGATACAAAAATTTCACCATCCCACTACCATATTTTGAATCCAATGAAATAATGAAGGAGGCCCATATCCTTCATTTTGAACTCCCTTGCAAGATCCTCCTTGCATGAGTGTATTAGCTACTCATCACCAGTCAATATTAAATCATCAACATAAAGAAAAATGATTAAAATCTTACCCCCCACCACAATTTGGTACAGGTTTTCATCTGCTTCACTTTTGGTGAAGCCCAATCCAGTGAAATAGCTGTCTATCTGAGTGTACCAACCACAGGGTGCTTGCTTTGACCCATACAACGCTCTTTTGAGTCGGCACACATGCGAATCGCTGTTGAAGATATTGAAACCTTCAGGTTGCTCTATTTACACCTCTTCCTCAATGATCCCATTGAGAAACACAATTTTCACATCCATCTGATGAATGCACCAACCCATCTGCACTGAGAGTGCAAGGATGGTCCTTATGGAAGAGTACCTTACGACAAGCGCAAAAGTCTCATCATAATCTATCCCGTTGATCTGTGAGAAACCCCAGGCCACAAATCTTGCCTTTAATTTCTCGACACTCCCATCAACAACTTGCTCTACCTTGTATATCCATCTCGAACCTACCACTGATTTGTCAACCAGTCTTGGGACAATTTCCCATGCACTTTTTTTGACAATGGAGTTATAGCCCTCCACCATTGCATCAACCTCAGTAGGCTGCTACATTGCTTCCTGAAAGGAAGATGGTTCAGTGACAATACATTTGCTCATAAGAGCCATGTATCTAGTAAATCTGTCAAGAGACTGTCTCTGTCTTCACTGTGAAGTAGGGTCTCCTACATTCTATGTAGCATCAAGTCTCAACCTATTAGCTTCAGTGGTGCGCTTTTTTCCATTTTTGATGGATGGCTCTGCATGAGTGGCTTCCTCCACTCTATGAACCTCCTCATGTGGCTGATCCACATCTTGAGACTCATCTTTTGGAACCAACAGTTCTTCCTCCGCATGAAATTCCAACTCCCTCTCAAGTGACAACCGCATGGCTTTCCCCTCATCAAATTTTATATCTCATCGCATAACAATAATTCTACTGTTTGGAAAATACACACGATAATTATGGGGTGTTTCTATGTACAACACAAAAATCCCAACTTCAATAGTCGGCTCCAGCTTCTTCCTGGCATCCTTGGTCACATGCACATAAACAGATGAGCCAAAAATCTTAAAGTTTGAAACATCCGGTTTCTTACCAGTGAAATCTTCTTCAAGTGTAGTCATGCCAAGTACTCTATGAGGACAATCGTTCTGCACATAAACTGCAATGTTGCATTCTTCCGCCCATAAATTCATTGGTATGCCCTGATCATGCAACATCGCTCGTGCTGCACCCATGATCATTCTATTCTTCCTCTCTGAGGCCCCATTCTGTTGTGGGTTATGAGGCACTATGAGTTTTCTTTGAATTCATTCTTTGCTGCAGAAGTTATTGAATTCGTTAGAGATGTTTTCTCCACCATTATCGTTCCTAAGAGCCTTCACTTTCTTCCCTGACTCTTCTCCACCATTATCACTCCTAAGAGCCTTCACTTGCTTCCCCGACTCTTTCTCCACCATTGCCTTAAACTCACAAAAATTAGAGAATGTTTGATCTTTCTTCTGCATGAAGAAGATCCAACATTTATGAGAAAATTCATCAACAAATATTACATATTACTTATGTTTTGTTGTTGAAGCAACCGAGAATGGTCCACACACGTTTGTGTGAAATCTCTCAAGGATCCCCGCAACACAGTTCTCCTTCTCATGACTTTACATACTTCCCCATGGTGCAACCCTTGCATTGATATAACTGAGTAAGTGTTCCCATTGGAAGTCCAGTAGATATTTGTTGCATGAATTTCAAGGCTCCATGATGAAGATGGCCCAATCTCCTGTGCCATAATTTTCCTCCTCTCGGCTCACCATTTTCTCCGCCTTGCCCACCATGGAAGCACAACCATCTACCTCCAACTTGTAGAGATTCTTAACTCAAATATCTATCCTCTTGGCTTGACCCATTGTTTTATGTCGCAAAAAATATTTTCCATCACTAAAAACAACGTCATAGCCTCTGTCCTCCAACATTGCGACTGAGACCAAAATTTTCTTCAGAACTGGTAAATGCATTACATCTTTTAATTGAAATGGTTTACCTGACTCCCTCTGAAAGGTAATGGTACCAATTTCTGTAGCACTATACTGTCCGTCGTCGCCGATCTCAATATGCATCTGGAGATATTTCTCCTCCAAGTCACTGAAAAGTTCCTTATCTCCCGTCATGTGAAAGGAAGTGCCACTATCCATATACCACAACGATCCCAATGCAATTGACACTATGATCCTAGTGAAAATTAATCACCTACACTAGGGTTGGGCCCACATGCTATTTTTAGGTGCATGTCTATTTTTATTATCCCTTAATTTAGATGGACGTTAAAATATAATCTATTCTCAATGTGGACTTGAAAATAGTTAACTGGAGTGGAAAATCAGTTAGCTAAGTGAATTTTTAGTTAAGAGGTTGGTTGGTGGGACATGCAAAGTAACTCCAGTTGTAACTGATTTATTCTAGTTGTAACAGAGTTGGAAGTACAGTGGTGCATGAGTTGGTGCAAGTTGTAAATAGTTTAACTCAGTTAAGTGAGTTAAACTCAGTTGTGCTAGTTGTAACTGAAGATACACTAGTGAGAGATCAAGTGAATTAAATATTAAAAAATTCACATGTAGTGATCTCACATGCAACTAAATATTTACTAATATTAGCTGCATGCATGTCAGATCTAGTGGAGACCCAATTGAGTTCTAGGTGAAAGGGAAGATAACTATCAGTTGTGACATTATCCACTTGCACACATGCAAGCACACACACATTTGATGTGCCCATGATACTTGCATAGTCAAGGCATGCAGGATTTCATCAATTTAGGAATTGCATTCAGTAGGGATAACGCAATGAAGACAGGTTGTCTGGAGACAATAAATTGGCGAAGGGATTTGCCAATTTTTGTATGATAGTGTGAGATAATTAGCTGATGTACTGAGAGCTCTCGTGATTAGATTTTTGTATGTAATTTTTTCATGATCCATGATATAATATACAATAGAATATAGTGGGGTTTTTAGCTGTAAGCTTTCCTCGAGAAATTATCTGTGTTGTGTGTGATTGATCATTCTTCATGCTTATGTAATTGGCGATTGTGTTTTTAATTCCACAAATATTTGTAGAAGGAATTAAATATTTAACTCTAGCATATTCTTAGATCGGGTGAATCCAAGATATACATGCATATTGTATAATTTCTACATGGTATCAGAGCACATGAAATTGCAGAAGTGAAGCATGAGTTGAGATTGTGACTGGATAGAATTCGAATTTGTAGAAAGACTTTCTTGGTACTACAACTGATTCAAGATCAAAATGGATTTCAATGGCTTGAGGTTAGAGTATGCACTCGATGGCAGCTCGAACTACATTTCTTGGAAGGATAGGATGGAGGTAGTACTCGAATACAATGGCTTGAAGGAATTCATTGAAAAATATGTTCCTAAGCTAGATGCTACAGATGCTGCCAATCTTGATGCATGGCAAAATAAAGTGGAAAAGGCGAGGAGGATCCTGTTGGAGGGAGTACGAGACCACATTATCTCAAGCCTCCATGGGAAAGCCACACCATATGCTATGTGGAAGGCTTTGACGAATCTGTTCCAAAGCAGTAGTGACCATAGGAGACAATGCTTCACTTCATATTCCTACAAAGAATATAAACAACCAAGTGGAATTGCTTATAAAATATACAATGTGGAATGGAAAAAGAACTTTTTTGGGAAGAGAAGGAATCTGCATAAGGAAGTTGATCGGAAGATGCATAAGAGAAATAGAGTGGAAGAGAAAAATAAGTTCAACAGTAAACTTGACAGTAGAATTGTATATGAGGTAACCAACATTTATAACTTAATGTTGTAATTGAGAAATTTAAGTTTCCTTATATGTTACAACTTGAAAAATAATAGGTTGTATCCTGTTGAGGTAGGAGCCTCCTGTGGGTTGTAGCCTGTAGAAAACTTGTGGGAGTTGGAGCTTCCTTTGAGGTAGGAGCCTCTTGTAGGCTGGAGCCTACAAAATATGATGTAATAGGGAGTAACAACTTGCCTTCACATCACTTTCAGCCTAACTATTATAGGTCAATTTGGGCATCATTTCTAATGACCTGGTTAACTAGACATCATCTCCAGGACCAATGAATAGGGTTTATCATCCCCTATCATTTCAGTTGTTACATGCCCTAAGACAAAGAACAAGTCAAATCATCCATGACTTTCATTTGCAGAGGTTTCCAAGATTTGAAGTTTATAATATATCATATGAGAGCTCACCAAAGCTGCCTCTAAAGGGACTAAGTGCATTGCATATGCAAGTAACCCCACTCAAGGGTGCTCTACAAAGCACTTCCCGACATTCAAGGGTGTGTTTGTCACATTGGGAGCGAAATTCTCATTGTTTCGGAATCTTCACTTGGCCAGTGCCTTCTAGAAGGGTTCACATGTGTCAAAATTAAAATCCATGTGTCCATTTGATACCTCTGAGACTGGGAACATGTCTTGCCTATTATTAGAAAGTCATTGATTGTAAAACTACCTTAAGCTCCTCTATAAATTGAGCATATATCTTAGTGTTTGAAAAGGAAGAATTTGAGTAGAGAAATGCTGGTGGAATTTCAATTGAGGAGTGATTTGAGTGACATGCTGCTGGAGAGATGTGCATTGTGATGAGGCTGGGATGCTGCTGGAGATGGTGACACTATATCAATCACTGGGTTGTGACCTCCCCTTCTATCCATTAATAAATATTGCTGCTTACTTTCCCACATATGTATCTGTATAATATAATGTGTTTCATATTATTAATTCTTATTTGATGCATATGGTTCATGTTTTATTGATTTAACTGAATAAATTGAATAGAAATTTGTATTATTGCTATCTTTTGCTATTTAGTGTTCATCTTTGCAGAGAATATTTTGGCGATTTAGCTCAGATTTGAAGCTACAACAAGAGCGATAGAAGGAGAATAGGAAGTGCTTGGAATCCAAGTAAGTTCTTTGATCTATTCTGTGTGTCTATTTACAGTTAGGAAAAGTAGTCACAAAGTCTTAAATCTGTTGTTCTAGATAAGCACCTGTCTAGGGAAGAATGTTTTATCCATAATCCATAATTCCACATAACACTAACATTCATGGTTTTCTCCCTTGAGGGTTTCCACTTATATTTTTTGTCTTCATGTGTTGTTTCTGAATGCTATGTGAATGATCTTGAATTCTTGATAAGTAAATATGCAAATTTCTCTCCTTAACACTTGCAAAAAGAATTCAATAGAGCATGTACATACACCATTAGTTGCATAGTAAAATAAAAATGAGGAAAAGAAAATAATATTAAATTAATAATTCACCCCCCAGTAATTTCCAATCATAAATATCAATCAGTATCAGAGCCAAGTTCCTTCAATAACAATCTAACAACTGGAAGGAGGTCCTAAGTTAGAAAAATGGCTAGTCAAGAAGGATGCTCCACAAATAAAGCCCCAATATTTAAAGGTACAAAATATGCTTTCTAGAAAGTTAGAATGAAGATATACTTAATGTCTCTTAGAATAGAAATCTAGGTTGTGGTGATGGTACGCCATGAAGAACTGAAGGAAGGGACTAGCGACAGAGATGCCAAACTAGATTTCATAATTAATGCAAAAGCTATGAATGCAATCCTGAGTTGTCTATGTGAGTGTAAATTTATAAAAGTAATGCATTGCCAGACAACTAAATAAATCTTGGATAAATTAGAAAATATTCATGGAGATAAAAAGGTAAAGATGGCCAAAATGCAAGAATATAGAACATAGTTTGAGACTTTAAAAATGAATGAAGATGACGATATAGCTAAATTCTTCTTAAGGGTTGATGAATTCGTGAATGTAATGATAGGTCTAGGGGAAGCAATCAAATAAAGTCTAAGAGTTCATAAAATATTGAAGTCATTACCATCTAAATTCAATCCTAAGGTTTTAGCTATAGACGAGACAACAAACTTTGAGATTTTGAACATGGACCAATTACTTGGTTCCTTGACAGCATATGAGATGATAATTCCAAAAGGGAATTCAGTCACTAGGGAGGAAACTTTCAAGGCAGACAAGTGCATATAAGAAAAGGAATATTCATTCTCAAGTTCTGATGAAGAAGAAGTAAAATTCGTTAGAAGATTGAAGAAAGGCACAGGTAAGTACAAAGGAAAAATTCCATTTAAGTGTTTTAATTGTGGAGGAGTGGGGCACTAGGCCTCAAAATTTCCCTATAGAAAGAATAAAATCAGCCAAAAGGGAAAGAGAAGAACAAATCTAATAAAATGCAGAAAGATAAGAGTTTAAAAGAAAAATATTTTATGCTCAACAAGATAGCAGTGCATATGAAAGCTCCAATGAATCCTCTAGTGAAGAAACCAGTGAATTCATTTTGATGACCTTGGAAGAATTTGAAAAAGATTTCTTGGAATATGAAGAAGAAGAATAAGGTGGTAGATCTTGCGGGGGACTTGATTAGTTCCCTGGATGAAATAGAAAGACTTAAACACAAGAATAGAAAACAGAAAGAGATTCTACTGAAATATGTAAAAGAAGAATCAAATTCATAAGACATTATTAAGATGAAATTTGAAATTGAAGAAGCAAATAAGGTGGAAGATATTTTGATGCAGCAAGTAAAAGAGAAAAATTAGGAGTGTGAAATATTGGAAGAAGAGGTGGTAAGTCCGAATAAGAGACTAGAAAAGGCACAAACTTAATTAAGCATGAACATTCAACAGATAAAAGGTTCTGAACGATTGAAAGAGATATTAAATTCTCAAAAGTTTCCACTCGTAAAGACAGGGTTAAGATATGAAGGAGAATCCAATGAGTCTAAGGTAGAGGATAAAAAGACAATCACTTTTGTAAAAGTTGTCATGGGAGACAATGATAATTCTCATCAATCTGAGAACAAAAAATTGGGCAACACTTCAACATCAAATGAACAGCTGCAAATAAACACTACCTGAAAAATCTAGGAGATAAAATGAATGAACAATAAAACAACAAATGATCATAGACCATACTTTCTCATAAGGCAAAATTTTCAAATGTCTAGATGGTTATATCCCCAAACGACATCCACTACCAGGTACAAATACTTTTTCTATGGATACTAATACTACTGTGAAAAATTTGGACATAAAGCCATAGATTGCAGAGCTTATGTCAAAGAATTGATTTTGAAAATTATAAAAGAAGTAAGGATAATAATGGATTAACATACATCAAAACAAACATGAATCTAGATAAAAATGCTTATGCTCCTCTCCATGATATTATTGAATGTTTCTATTGTCATAAATTTGGACACAAGTTATATGAATGTCAAATTAAGGACAATAGAATTATACCTCAGAATAATTACAGAACAGATGGTTGCATGCAATGGAGAAAGAAGAAGGAAGAAGAAAAAGTTGATAAATATGACCTAGTTCTATATGCTCAAGATCAAAACAATAAATGGTATGTGGACAATGGCTGCTCTAGACATATGACATGAGACATCATTAAGTTTGTATCTTTGGATGAAAAGAAAACTAGAAATGTCACATTCGGAAATGATAAATGATGGCTCCTATCTCTGCAAACATAGGTGTTGGTGCAAAGGAACAACAAGTCGTTTTTGTTAAGTTTCAAATTCTACAAACACAACAAGTCATTTTTTCCCAGTCACGCAGTCTACAAAAACACAGTTTAAATATATCTTCGGAAATCCTCAACCAAGGATCTTTTTAGAAAATCATTTGTGATTTACTGAATAGACCTCGCTCTGAACAAAACCCAGATGGCATAATTTCGAATTTCGTCTTTCTTTGATCAAAAATTGACCTGCAAGTTTGATGACGATTTTCCCTTATGAATTTCCCTTCTTCTATTGGCTTGATATAGAGTGCTCTATATTATTGAACCTGTAACATAAATGGCTCTTACCAATACACAATATTGGATGAAAAAGCACTAGATTAAAGGATTAACTGAAATGTGATTCCCTAGGTTCTCATTCAAATGTAAAATAACAGAGATAATACAGTGCCTTAATTACTCACTATACATGGTAATTTCTCTGGGAAATATATTGAAGAGTAAATACCAAAACAATTTCAACCCCAGATATTAACATGAATATTAACAAGCCTCACAAATGCTCATACAATTAAATATCTCATACACACTTACAAATTAGACTTGCTGAAGAAAAAAAACCACTTGTCTAAGAAACATTGTTCAGTTAACTTCCATCTCACACAGAGAACAAAAACCACCGCCCCTCCACCTACACACTCCAAAATATTTTTTCATAAAAATGTTGCTCTCCTTTTTTTCAAAAACTGTAAAAAAAAAACTATCGAGGAAAAATGAGTTCGCGGATATGAACCGATTTCTCTTAGCTCTAACTCCTTGCTAGTTATAAAATCATTTCTTTTAACTAAATGTTCCTAACTAATATTAACTAAATATCAAAAACATTTCATAATAAACTTTAAAATGTTCTAGCCTTGGCATGTGATCAATACATCACATTTCTAGGCTCTTGGTATGACTTTAATAACTTATCATTTTTATGTGCTCGGCCTAATGCACCTGCATCAGACTCCCCAAGAAAGAAAAATTTTATGAGCTCTTGCTCATAAGATATTCTATAGAATGACCTGATTTATGTTGTGTTGCTTCATCCATCCAAGTAGAATCCTCCATCGAATGGTCTTTCCACTTCACAAGATACTCCAAGTATTCTTTCCTTCTGGTCTTCTTGGCAACACATGTATCCAAAATCTGTTCAGCCTCTACACTCTTTTCCACAGTCATTTGTTTCAACCACTGTTGTTCCTTTCCTTCATCCTAGTCAAAATTCCTAGAAGCTTGAATTTCATCGTCAACCATGTAGGAATACAAATCCGCTACATTAAAAATTAGTGAAATGCCAATTCCTGGCGGTAACTCCACCTCATAAGCATTCGTTGAAAACTTGCGGAGGATTTTACAAGGTCCTATCTTTTTCATTTTCAATTTGTTGTATTCTCCCCTTGGAAACCTTTCTTTTCTTAGGTGAGCTAAGACCACATCTACCACTTCAAATTTTACCTCTTCCTGTATAAATTTTCTCATTGCTTGTATCTTGTAATCTTTGTTTTACTTGCTCATGCAACCCACTCATTGTTGTTTCAAAATCCTCTCCATCAACACTTCTATGCTCAAGCTTCCCCAAGTCTCTTAGTTCACAAATTCCCTTGGGATGCATGCCATACAAGATTTGAAATTGACTCTTTCATGTGCTCCTATTTGGTGAGTCATTATAAGCAAACTCATCCTGGGCTATCACATGATCCCATTACTTTGGTCAGTCAACTACTAAACTCCTCAAGAAATTACCCAAACTCCCATTTACAACCTTTGTTTTCCCATCATACAGTGGATGATAAGCTGAGCTAAAATTTATCTTAGTGTCAAGTTTCCTCCACCAAGTTCTCCAGAAATGTCTGGTGAATCTTGTGCCCCTGTTAGATATTATACTTTTTGGAAAACCATGCAACCGACCAATCTCATCAAAAAACATTTAGCCACATGGGTAGCGTCACTAGTTTTGGAACATAGCATGAAATGAGCCATCTTAGTAAATCTATCCACAACTACAAGGATTGAATCATTACCTCGTTGAGTTCTCGGTAAAACCAGAACAAGGTCCATACTCATCGAATCCCAAGGTTTGTTGGGAATGGGTAATGGCATGTATAGTTCAACATTCTGACTTTTCCCTTTCCCATGTTGACATACCCTGCACTTACTCACATACCTTTGTACATCTGCCTTCATCTTAGGCCAAAAATATAAGTGAATCAATTGCCCAAGTGTTTTCTCAACACCAAAGTGTCCAACCAACCCGCCATTATGCTTTTCTTGGACCAAGTTTTCCCTCATTGAGAAATTGGGAATACATAGCTAATTGCACTACAAGGAAAAGACCCTCTAGCAGATGTTTTTGAGGAAACCCTTATAAAAATACCCCATACATTCCTTTCTAGCAGAGGTTACTAGAGGAGGTTGGCGGGTGGAGGTGTTTGCGGATGTATTTCGTCTGGTGCGCTTATCACCGTAAAATGCACCGATGCGTTCAATACGAGAAAGCACCAGTGCGTACAAAACATTGGCACACTGGACACCGTGCACTCCATACACACCCACCCAGTGCATTGCATTTTTGTAGCGCACCTGTCCTTTAAAACACTTTCGCACTGGTGCCTCATAACAAGCGCGTGAAAATAGGAAACGCCTGGTGTGGAATGAATAAAATGCACTGGTGCTAAATTAAAATCTCACGCAACGGAACAGGGTTAAATAAAAAAAAATTATGGCCAAAAAACTGCACAAAACATTGGCACACCGGACACCGGTGCTCCTTACACACCCGCCCAATGCGTAGTATTTCTCTAGCGCACCGATTCTTTACAACACTTTCGCATCGGTGCCTCATAAAAAGCGCGTGAAAATAGAAACCGCCTGATGCGAAATGAAGAAAACTCACCGGTGCACCCATAAACCCCACGCACCAGAACAAGGTTAAATAAAAAAAAAATTACGGCAAAAAAAACGCACAAAACATTGGCACATCAGACACCGTGCGCTCTGTAAACACCCCCCCAGTGTGTTTTATTACTATAGCACACTGGTGCTTTACAGAGCATCCACACCGATGCATCATAAAAAGCGCACGAAAACATAAACCGCTCGACGCGGAATGACGAAAATGCACCGGTGCATCCATAAAACCCCGTGCACTAAAACGGGGTTAAATAAAAAAAATTACGGCCAAAAAAACGCACAAAACATTGGCACACCAGACACCGTGCTCTCCATGCACACTCACTTGGTGCATTGTATTACTGTAGCGCACCAGTGCTTTACAAACCATCCGCACTAGTGCCTCATAAAAAGTGCACGAAAAAAGAAACTGCCTGGTGCAAAATGAAGCAAACGCACTGGTGTGCCCATAAAACCCCGCACATTGCAACAGGGTTAAATAAAAAAAAAATATGGCCAAAAAACCACATTTTCACTTTTTTCAATGCTACAGAGCTCTCAAGCACCAGTGCAATTTATCCTTATCTTAGCCGCCCTGACATCCGTGCTCCCATTGTACTCATTGCACGCACTGCTGCTGTGCATTGCCCACTAATCTCCAGCTTGAATTTTTCAAAACGGTGGACAAATTTTCTGTTATAAATTCTACAGCCAATATGCCTCCTCGATGAGCAAATGTACATGTATTTTTCTTGTTTTTCCATAATTAAGCCTTTTAATGGATTAGAAGTTCAAATAACCTTAAAATTAACCATTTAAAAGAAAAAAAAAAATCGTGTGGTGCGCTCGAGCCGTTCGGCATGCACCGGTTTACAGTGCTACCTGTAAATTTACAGGATGCACCATAGCCGGTGCTAACGGTATCTGCACCGGTTCCGGGGCAGTACCGATAGGTGCACCGTGTTATTTTTAAAAAAATTAAAAGGTGCGGTGCGGTCATTTACCAGGCCACACCGTTGACAATGTGGAATAGCGACAACATGACGCGTTGACTGAATTATCTGCCCCGAGGCGGGTAATGTTGTTGGTGCACCGCATACCACATTTCGTCATGGTCAATGGTTTGGCCTGGTAAACCGGTGCTAATGGTATCCGCACCGGTTCCAGGGCGGTACTGAAGGCGCATTGTGTTATTTTAATTTTAATTTTTTAAAGTGCGATGCGGTTGGTTATCCGGCTGCACCGTTGACCTAAGGGAATAGCAGCAACGCGATGCATTGACCAAAATAGCAGTCCCGAGACGGCTATTTTTGTCAGCGCACAGCTTTCCGTATTTCGCCTGTGTCAATGATGCGGCCTTGTAAAAGGCCGCACAGTTCACTATGTCACGATGGCAAAAGGTCGGTCCCCTGACTTAACTATACGCCTCGGGGCGTAGAGTTTCGTCAGCGCACCACCCTCCTGACACCGTACATAGTCAACGGTGCACTAAAATTTTTTCTGGAGCACCGTCCTCGGGGCACTTAATATTATTAGGTGCACCGACGCCGGTGCGCTCCATAGAAAGACGCACCGGGACCGGTGCATGACTGTGTTTTTGGCACACCGACTGTTTTTTTATTTTGTTTAAAAAAAAAATTATATATGTATATTTCTAAACACATGTCTCATTTAATAAAAAAATTGTGTTTAATATGTCAATCATTTAGAGACGTGAAAGGAGAGAAGAGGGGGAACACCAACAAAATCAGGCAGAGCTATATAACATGGTTCGCCTGTGGGAGGCACAAGAGAGGGAGAGAGATGCATACCCTCGCCCTATTACAGCAGCTACGCAAGGGCTCCTAAGGCAGGTAGGCCTCCTTAAGTTCTATGAGGAGGATACTTCCCTAAAGGGCCATAGTTTTTTTTTGAGACATCTTATCCAAAGGTGGAATGCCCAACAACAGGCTTTCCGGGTTTGTATCAACCAGTGGTACATGCCCACTGAGGAGGATATATATTTCATTACAGGGATATCGAGGAGAGGGGTGGATTTTCCCTCGTTCCCAGAGGTTCCGGCTAGCTATGTAGCAGGGAGTCAGTTAGTTTACTTCCAGAGATACATTGGAGAAAATGTACTGTCTCCTGCAGAGTTTCGAGTTGCTGGAAGTCGGTTACATATTGGTGAATTTGGTAGGGAGGAGGTGCAGTGTCTCTCACTTATCATTTCGAACATTTCGCACAACACCAGTGATGGGCAACACATTAGTTGCTCACTTCTATATTATGTTCATTATTTAGTATAGGAGCCATGACTTGTCAGGTGGTCTGCCATTTTTTTGCGGCAGTTTTGTACAACCTTAGATAGATGTCGTGCTCATGCACAAGGGAGGGTGAACTTCCCTTTTGCTTCAATTTTTTTTTTGTTTATTTTTTGAGAGGTTTTCAGAGACGAGGCCTACTTTTATTCGGTAGCCTCGTAGGATGAAGTTTGAGGCATGTATGCACATGTGGGGGCAGATGATTCCCAAGAGGGACGAGACTCTGTTTCCAGCAAGGATATCGCAGGATACACTAGAGTTTCTAGCCAATGTTGATGAGCATCCCTTCGTTATGGTCCCCTGTCCTTACGCGGGTTTGGATTGGCGAGGGTGTACCAACATCCTCTTCACAGCTGATGAGCTGCCAGATGATAGAGGTAATATTATTTTTTTATATATTTAAATTTATTCTAGCATGTTCTTTAACTTGTTTTTATTAAATTGTGTAATGAAATTGTCTAATTATTGTTGTGTACTTGTATATATTTGGCAGACATTGGCTCTTTTGATGGCGAGGAGATGCCGACACCACCAAATGATCTAGGTGTGGATCTTGATGATGATCAGGGCATGTCAGATGCTGAGGATCATCAGGAAGCTGGTGCTAGGTGCGGTCGACTTAATGCTAGATACCGGATGGAGTCGGGTGACCAAATCAGTGCATTGATTGTTGAGGCAGGCATCAGGGCTGCTCATTACAGAGACATACAGGCCGATGATAGGCTATTATAGATGTGGAGAGGCATGCCATGTGACATATACAGCCTGATGCGGAATGTTGTAGGAGTTACGACAGTTGTTACGCGGCTGAGGAGGACTGTTGCACGTTATAGGCGTGGTCGATCCGCAACACGTGATGGACAGTCTACGAGTAGTGACTCATCATCTCATGATCATTCACCTCACGCCGTGCCAAATGAGCATGGGCCTCCACTAGCATCTAGCCGCAGTGATAATGGAGATGAGGCTGGACCATCGGCCACGTCCAATCAGCAGCCTGCAGCATCCATCAGTACTCATGATCATGAGCAGGCTGGACCATCGACCGTCGAGGCTGCACTATTGACTGAGCATGCCTCCACTAGTATTGATATTGATGTTGTACTACCACCAGCTGATCCATGACATTTATATTATAGTTGTATATTTTTAACATTATTCAATTATATATATATATATATATGGTCCATGTATTTTATGTTCATGTTGCAGTTATACTTAATTTACATGTTGGTGATCATCATGATGTGTATATTGTTAGGTCATGTTAGATATGTTCATTTAATGTGCAACTTGCAGATAGATGTGTATGTGATAGCATGAGTTATTTGACATGAGATGCATATTTGATATTTGTGTTTTGATGATGTTAATATATAATGTTAATTGTGTTTTGTTATATGATCATGATCACAATGATGTTAGCGATTTTGAATGTGTTTCTTAGTCAAATATGATGTTTGTACGATGGTTATCATGAACGTGATCTTTATTAATTAATTTAATATTAAATGATCATGATATTGTAAAATTGTAATATTTGTAATTCTAATTGTATGTAAAATTCTAAAATTGTAATTGTAATGGTATATATGTAAATTTGTAAAATTGTAATTGTAATTGTATATATGTAAAACTCTAAAATTGTAATTGTAATTGTACTTGAAATTGTAAAATTGTAATTGTTATTGTAATTGTAATTGTAATTCTAATTGTATGTAAAATTTTTGTAAAATTTTAAATGTACTACTGTGAACTGATTGTAATTGTAAAATTGTAATTGTATGTAAAATTCTAAAATTGTAATTCTAATTTTAATTGTAATTGTATGTGAAATTGTAAAAATGTAATTGTAATTGTAATCATAATTCTAATTCTAATTGTATGTAAAATATCTGCAAAATTTTAATTGTATTAATGTGAAATGAATTTATTAAAAATTTTAAATTTGTAAATTTGTAAATTTTAAATAATTGTAAAGTAATACATCTAGAATAATATGAATTATTGTAATATAATAAAGTTTAGAAAATAATGCAAATAAATTCATGTACTTTAGAATTATCATTATTTTATTATGATCGTAGATACAAAAAAATGAACTAATTTATATAGTACACCATTGTTTTTTAGATCAACATAATTACAAATTATCAAGTGAGTTATTGATTTTAACATTAGCATAATGCAAATTACCAATTAATTCAAAATACATATTATAATGTTTCGAAAAACCCATCTTAAAAAATATAAATATTGATGAAATAGCACATGTACCATATCACTCTCGGTTCTCATGATCACCCTCATTATCTTCTAGCTCGCATGGCATGATGACACTATTGTTCTCAAAAATATGTTTTGATCTAGGGTCATGTGTCAATATGAACCACCAATCCCTATTCAACACATCTAGGTAAAAAAACATCTGGTTGAAATGTTTGGGGAAAACATAGGGTTCCTTAGCTTCATCCCACATCCTTCTAGATTTGATACATATCAGCCAACTATCGTGATCTTCTTTTACATTATTCTGATCAAAGGTGTCCCACCACTTGCACCTAAAAATAACACATTGGAAAGAAGATAAATCCACGTCAATGATCTCTTGTATCTTTCCGACGTAACCTAACGTCCTTTGTACTAGGTTTTGATCACGGTGGCTAGATCGACTAGATTGATCGAACTTGACTTCCACTCCACAGTCTTGTGTGATGTTTCCAACATCGGCATTTTCTATGTGAAAATGGTGTCCATATGCCCACATAGATGGGAACAAATGCACCTATGGTAAAAAAGTTAAAAAAATCATAATTTCATGTGTCTTATAATAACCCAACAGTTAAAATATGAAATGTAGATTTCTTAATATAAGTTTCATATTTACATATAAATTAAAAAGATTATTACCGAGTTGTTGCACCTAATCCCTACATTTAGCGCATCCTCTTCAGCACACAGGTAACGACCTGTAGCACCGTATTTCTCTCTGACTTGGTCAGCAACCCAACAATTGGGGCTTATTTTTGGCATTTTTTCTTTTAAATGATTGGGATAAGGCACACTTCTACCATTCAACCGTCTGAATTCTTTCCTATCACTATCCCATTTCATCCTCTTTTGTTCGTACAATGCGACCCATGGTTTTGCTGCTTTAGAATTGTAAAGAACGAATTTATTGATTGCTTCAATTTCTGCATTCACTGATGAAATCAAACCAACATTATATAGTACTTAGAGATCAAAATATACATTATATCGAAGTTCAACATGAATATTAATCACTTTTTGTAACTTTGAAAAATTATAAGTCACTTACTCTTTATCAAGCGGTTTTTTCCACTCATTTGGAGCAACTCCCCTTCTCTTTTATCTTCATCCCTTTCATCGTCCCAAATCACCGCACCTGGTTTGTTGTCAATCTGCTTGATGTACTCACTGGCATAATAGAAAAAATTATACGATATGTACCCCTCTACCATAGACCCCTTGGGTTTTGCCCTTTTTCGAACACAACCTTTCAATTTCTTCATGTACCTCTCTAAGAAGAACATCCAACAACAAGAAACCACCCCAACTAATTCAACCTCATCTACTAGGTGGATTAGAAGATGAACTTGTAAGTCCTTGAAACTCATCGGTAGTTCCTTCTCAAACATACAAACAATCTCAACTATCTCTTGACACCACCGTGGAATGCTAGGCACACGAATCTCCTTTGACGTGATCCAATGTACAAATGCAAATAATTTAGATATGGCACGTCCTAGGTCTTGAGGGAATTCATGTTTCACACACCCATGCACGAAAAAAGGATAATGACACTGCAAAGTTTTAAACACATGCAATAATATACAAAATTAGTTATGTTTTATGATCCTCGCATGGGATAAAATTTATTAATATAACAAATAATAAAATCATGCTTTTGACATTATACATACTCTTAAAAGATTTAAATGGTCATGCGATTTCAACCCCGACAATTGGTCATCCACGGTGAAGCAGCGCTGTAGTGAAGACGCGTATGAAGTTGGCACCCTCACACCCATTATAACTTCCTTTGCCAAAGAAATATCATCTTTTTTTAAAATTCATGGGACATCACCTTCTTTGAAAAACCATGAATTAGAGGGACTAGTGCCTACCTCTAATCTCGTACTTTCTAATCATCTTGGCCAATGTTTCTTTTTAGTTTGAAGTAATAAGATCTTTCCTAACGGCCAATGTGTCACTTTGTTTCGATGATATGTGCCTCCATAAAGAAGATGAAACATTTTTAAATATATGCATGGGATCTAATAAGTGGGTAATCTTAAGATGCTCCCAATATGGGAGGTCATAAAAGATAGATTTCCTTTTCATCCCAATGGGCAATTTCTCAACATAGGTGTCGAAGAAATCTGGATCATTGAACATAGGCTCCCCATTTGAATCGAACATTTCTATGAACTCCTTCTCCTTCTCTCTCTCATATGCTCTAAGCCATTCAACTGGTGTCATTATTGGAGGGCATTGGGTTCTCTCTCGTTTACCATTGAAAGTAGATGCTGCTCTTATGTAAGGGTGTTATTCTGGTAGGAATACCCTTGAGCAACCATACACTAGATTTCGTAGGTCCTTGGATCATCTAGCTTTCAGAGAAGGTCCACAACATTTACATCCAAAATACCCTTTTGTTACAAGACCTGCAAGATTATATTTGTATACATTAATTAATATGCATGGCACGTTAAAGAATATCATGAAGATTAGAACAAATATTACAATGAATTAAATAACTAATATGTGAAAGAATATTGTTACGTATATAAACAAATCAATAAATTAAACATGTAATTTACCAGAGAAAAATCCTAAGCCTGGATAATCATGTGTCATGTAAGCACATATTTCATACAACGTAAAACTCCTCTTTGCTGCTATGGGTCTTGATACATCATATACATTTATCCCATCTCATAATTCCTTCAATTCATCTACCAGTGGTTGTAAGTAGACATCCATATTCTTCACTTGTCTTCTACCAGGGACTATGAGAGCCAACATAAGATGTTCATTCTCCACGGACAACCATTGGGAGATATTTTATTGATCACTACTACAGGCCAAACAGAATAGTTGGTGTTTTGGAGGGAATATGGGTTGACGCCATCCATGGCTATGCTGAGTCGTAGACTTCGTACTTCATCCTTGAATTTTTCGGGCCATGTATCCTCTATATGGTTCATGGCTATTGAATCAGTTGGAATCCACATAACTCCCAACTCAGTTCTGTGCGAGGCATGCCATCCCTGCAACATAGCTAATTCTTTGCAACGAAAGAGCCTTTGAATCCTTGGGATTATAGGCATGTGCCTCAATATCTTAAAAGGAGGACCAGTACGTGATTTACCCTTATTTTTTGATTTATCATACCTATCATGCCCACATTTCAGACACATATCTTTATTTGCATATTCTCCTCTATATAGAATACAATCATTTGGACATGCATGATATGATATGTACTCAACACCCAACATTTTCAACAATTTCTTTGCCTCTTCACAGCTACCGGGCAAGACATTATCACTCGAAAGAAACATATCTTTGAATAACCTGTAGTTGGTGATCATGGAAAAATATATTAATAAATGTACATTAATGTCGATATAATTATTAACGTTCATAAAAATTAACATTTGTAATGTTCATTGCAGTGTACTGATTATATTTCAAATTTATATAAGGGAGTACTATATGGTAACTTACCTCAAAAGTTCCGAGAAACATGCATTTGACAAGCCAAACTTTGCTTTCAAGTTGTATAGTAACATCGTTGTCCCCAACTGGGTAGACTTTGACTGATTGCCAGGTCCAAAGAGAGGGGTGGTGGAAGCAAATTTAAGGCTTTCGAAAAAGGTGTCAACGATATGAGCATCATCCCCTAGCTGATCATCATTTTGGAATGCATCTAACAACATTGTCTCCATGGCAGTCGTATCCATTAAGTAATCATCCATACCAACCTCTATTTGATTACCTCGATTGCCAACTTGGAAGAACTACTATTGCTGTAGTCATTCCTAATTGGTGAATCTGGACGCAGCGGGAATTGAATCAGTGGTTGATTCAATCATTCTTGGTATCGTTCCTCTTCGATTTTTTCTCTTAATTCAGTCTGTTACACCATTTTTTGGTCATCTAACCCATTATCATTAGATGAACCCAAGTACACCATGTAAGACCAATTTTACCCTAAGTAAAATTGCTTTCACCATGTAAAATAACATTTGTCTAAATTTCCCGGTCATATTTAACCCAAAACAAGGAAATTAATTAAATAAATCATTATTTATTTAATTATTTCCTAGGAATAAGTTATTTAAATAATTATTTAATAATATTCCTAGTTAAATTTGACTAAATCATTTTTAAATAATTAAATAAATCATTATTTATTTAATTATATTCCCACCATCTCCCTAAAATAATAAATAAATCATTTATTTATTTATTGTTTATAAATAAAGGAATTGAACCAAGTCAAAAGACCTTTTCCCTCCAACAAATATAATAAAATATTCCTAAAGGATGGTTCTAGAATTTGATTAATAATATTTTATTCATGCAACAAGTTCTAGATAACCCTAATATTTTGTTATAAATAGGAGGGTCTTCCCCATTCATTAGTCACCTTCATTGCATTAGATCACTCTGGATCTACTCTTGGTCACCATTTTTTCCATTTTTGCTTTATGAGCTCCCATTGAGTTCTATGTTTATTTTTCTACACCCATAAGAGAGAGGAATGTTAGATCTGAAACACTGAGGACTTTCAAGAACCCATCCCACTGAGGAAAACCGGAAAACACCTTTCTTGTTTTCCTCTCAGGTGCCCCATTCTTTAATATAATATAAAATTATTTTAAAAACATTGTTTCTTGTCTTGTCTATTGGATGCATGGAGCCATATTGTATCTTATCTACTTAATGTCTTTTGTGCTTAGATCTGAATTTGTGCAGCAAATCTAAAGATATTTTGCAGCCATAATCGATGTTAGGGCTATTTGTTATGCGTAGCTAAAGTGATCTTTTACGACGAAAGATTCATACTAACACAGTCTTCTCTCGATTTGACATTGTCGTGGGGTGCAACGAAAGATGGTAGGTACGTCGTTCATCATCATTAGAATCCTAACAATAAAAAAAAAAAATGATGATTAGTACAAAATATATGATATTAATTATTAACCACGTTGACAATATTGCATGATTATAAATTGGTTTGACGTTGAAATAATTACATATTAATCAATATATATACCAAACAATTATAATTATAATTACCATAATTGTCCCGGGATTGTGGCTAGAAGATGCAATATTGTGACAATTGGCAGGGTGAAGCGGCTGTCCATTTTCATCTACCAAATGCGCCTTGCGGTATGTAGCTCCTGATAAGAACTTCTGATGTTTTGGAGCAGTTTGAATATTTTGTGCATCTAAACTTGATGTTGAATCTGCATGAACCTACAAATTTGTATACATTATAAATTTAATTAAGCCGTGCATGATTGGCTGCATGGATAAAAAACATAAATTCAATTAGATAGTGAAAATATAAATAAAATATGAAGTAAATATTACGTCTTGAGATGGATAGGGAGAACTCCGCGATGGACTTTGAGAAATATTATGGAATGAGCTGGATTTTGAAGAATTGTCCATTTCTTATAATTATGATATTTTCTCCCTGCATTTGAGAGAAACAACAATAAATTTTGGTGCACACACCTAAATGTAATTTCGGTGCCTAATGTACAGATCACCGCACCTGTGCATTTTTGGTAATGCGCACCGGTGCCATTTTATACCCAGATGCACCGGTGCAGTTCGATCAAGAGAAGCTCCGACGACGAATAATCGCAAATAAAAAAAGTGCAACTCTATTTTCTTTAGGTGAAAAAAAAGTGGTAAATTGAAAAATGGGCAGAAATTTTTTTTCGAAAAATCTAATTTCATAAAACATTTCTTTAAATACTAAACACTTTTCATTATTCACTATTTTTGCAAAAATTTTCAGCCAGACATTTGCAGGATACATACCTGGAGCAAACCGAGCACGAGAGCACTGTGGAGGAGGGAAATACGTTCGAACAGAAATATTCAGACAATAAAAATTCCAAACCTCTCGTGATTCAAACCCTATAGCATAGAATTTCAAACGATGTGAGTAAAGTTTATTGTTTTTTTTTACTTTTTTTTTTCTACAGTTCTTTTTATGCAGTAAAAGAAAAAAATCAAAGTTTATTGTTTCTTTTACTTTTTCTACAATTTTTTTTATGCAATAAAAGAAAAAAATCAAAGTTTATTGTTTTTTTTACTTTTTTCTGCAGTTTTCAGAAACAAAATTAAAAAAATCCATTTTTAGAAACAAAAACCCTAGATTCTTTTTGTTTCTGCCCTTTCTTCTCCCTCCTTCTATAATTTCAGAATTAGGGCTTTTCAATTTAGATTTATAGGGTTTGTATAGTCATAAGACATCCAACCCACAAGACGAATTGCATAGTCGGATCCCAATCCATGTCGACCCTTACGTGAATTTAAAAAAAAAAAAAACAGATTTTTTTTCCTCGGTGCGCCCTGCGTAACACAGTGCACCGGTGCGCTCTATTATACCAGCGCACTGCGAAAGTTCAATGATAATATATATATATATATATATATATATATATATATATATATATATATATATATATATATATATATATATATATATATATATATATATATATTTTTTTATCAGTGCGCCATATGTAACATATGGTACAGGTGCACTATTTCATTATGGTGCACCGCGAACATTCTGTTTCGCAAAAAAAAAATCATTTTAGAAACAAACCCTACATTCTTTTTGTTTCTGCCCTTTCTTCTCCATGTTTTTGTGATTTAAGAATTAGAGCTTTTCAATTTATATTTATAGGGTTTGAATTGCTAAATATAAGCCTAAGACATCACTAGTACATTTGGAGGAAATTCCGACACTTTAGTTCTGACACTTTTGTCGTAATGTCGGAAATTTCCCCAGTTTCTATCAATTTTTCAAATCCCGCCACAAACCGTCGCTATATCGACGTTTAGGGATATCGTCGCTTTTGCGACGTTTATGTTTGTTGTCGGAATTGCGACGTTTTAAACACTTCGTCGGTATTACGATGTTTATGGGATGAAACATCGGAATTGTGACGTCGCCTACACATTCATCGGTCTTGCGACGCTTGGGAGAAACCGTCAGAAAAGTGACGTTTCTCATATAGACGTCAGTCTTGCGCGTTTGGCTTCACAACATCGCAAGACCAATGTCTATATGAGAAACGTCGCTTTTTTGACGGTTTCTCCCAAGTGTCGCAAGACCAACGTTTATATGAGAAAAGTCACTTGTCCGACGGTTTCTCCCAAGCGTCGTAAGACTGAAATAAAAAGTGTAATTTTATTTCACCTCAACCGATCATTAACTTCAACTTTATGTGATCATGTTGATAGTATATCATAAGCTTCATAATTTTTTTTTTTGTTATAACGAATGAAATATGAAAAGGATATTAAGAAGAATCTTAGTTTTGTAGATATTTCGTATGTTTATAAAATTGATCCAAATATATTATTATTGACGTTGTTTTGTAACATTGATAAAATGACCGATTTATTAACCATATATTTATATGAAAGATACTTATTTCATATATTAACACGATAAGAATCAACTTGAAATATCAACCTGCATATTTTTCTATGAAAGACACAAAAATTTCAAGTCGCGCCTTGTGATCAGGTCGCCCGACCGGGCCGTTTCGTTCGAGGGTGCCCGTATAAGTTTTGCTAAGTTGTGACCGCCCGGGTGCCTTGTGCATGTTCGGGCGGCCCGTTTGCCGTTTGCTCCCATGTGGCATCATTTGGTCGGGTGCGCCGTGTCGCGTCGTGTGAGGTCGCCCGACCGGGCGCGTTCTGGTCGGGTCGTTTCGTTCGAGGGCGCCCGTATCAGTTTTGCTAAGTTGTGACCGCCCAGGTGCCTTGTGCACATTCGAGCAGCCCGTTTTCCGTTTTCTCCCTTGTGGCATCGTTCGGTCGGGCGTGCCGTGTCACGCCGTTTGAGGTCGCCCGACCAGGCACGTTTGTGTCAGACCGTTTCGTTCGAGGGTGCCCGTATCAGTTTTGCTATGCTGTGACCGCCCGGGTGCCTTGTGCACATTCGGGCGGCCCGTTTTCCGTTTTCTCCCATGTGGCATAGTTCGGTCGGGCGCGCCGTGTTGCGCCATGTGAGGTCACACGATCGGGCACGTTCGGGTCGGCCCGTTTTGTTCAAGGGCGCCCGTATCATTTTTGCTAAGTTGTGACCGCTCGAGTGCATTGTGCACGTTCGGCAACCCGTTTTCCGTTTGCTCCCATGTGGCATCGATCGGTCGGGTGCACTGTGTCACGGCTTGTGATCAGGTCGCCCGACCGAGCACATTCGGGTCAGGCCGTTTTGTTCGAGGGTGCCTTGTGCACGTTCAGGTGGCCTGTTTTCCGTTTTCTCCCATGTGGCATCATTCGGTTGGGCGTGCTGTGTCGCGCCGTGTGAGGTCGCCCGATCGGGCGCGTTCAGGTCGAGCCATTTCGTTCGAGGGTGTTCGTATCAGTTTTGCTAAGTTGTGACCACTTGGGTGCCTTGTGCACGTTCGAGTGGCCCGTTTGCCGTTTTCTCCCTTGTGGCATCATTCGGTCAGTCGCACCGTGTGAGGTCGCTCGACCGGGCGCATTCGGGTCTGACCGTTTCGTTCGAGGGTGCCCGTATCAGTTTTGCTAAGTTGTGACCGCCCGGGTGCCTTGTGCACATTCGAGTGGCCCGTTTTCCGTTTGCTCCCATGTGGCATCATTCGGTCGGGCGTACCGTGTGAGGTCGCCCGACCGGGCGCGTTCGGGTCGGCCCATTTTGTTCGAGGGCGACCGTATCAGTTTTGCTAAGTTGTGACTCCCCGGGTGCATTGTGCACGTTTGGGTAGCCCGTTTTCTGTTTGCTCCCTTGTGGCATCATTCGGTCGGACGCGCCGTATCGCGCCTTGTGATCAGGTTGCCCGACCGGGCGTATTTGGGTTGGGCCGTTTCGTTTGAGGGTGCCCGTATAAGTTTTGCTAAGTTGTGACCACCCGGGTGCCTTGTGCACGTTCGGGCGGCCCATTTTCTGTTTGCTCCCTTGTGGCATCATTTGGTCGGGCGCACCGTGTCGCGCTGTGTGAGGTTGTCTGACCGGGCGCGTTCGGGTCAGGCTATTTCTTTCGAGGGTTCCCGTATCAGTTTTGTTAATTTGTGACCACCCGAGTGCCTTGTGCATGTTCAGGCGACCAATTTTCCATTTTCTTCCTTGTGGCATTGTTCGGTCGGGCGCGCCGTGTCGTGCCGTGTGAGGGCGCCCAACCAAGCGCGTTCGGGTTGCGTTGTTTCGTTCGAGGGTGCCCGTATCAGTTTTGCTAAGTTGTGACTACCCGGGTACCTTGTGCATGTTCGGGCGACCCGTTTGCTCCCTTGTGGCATCGTTCGGTCGGGCGCGCCATGTCGCGCCGTGTGAGGTCGCCCGATCGGGCGCATTCGAGTCGGGTCAAGCCATTTTGTTCGAGGACGCCCGTATCAGTTTTGCTAAGTTGTGACTACCCTGGTGCCTTGTGCATGTTTGGGTGGCCCATTTTCCGTTTCATCCCTTGTGGCATCGTTCAGTGAGGCGCGCCGTGTGAGGTTGCCTGACCGGGCGCGTCCTGGTCGGGCCATTTTTTTCGAGGGCTCTTGTATCAATTTTTCTAAGTTGTGGCCACCCAGGTGGCTTGTGCACGTTTGGGTGCGCCGTGTCGCGCCGTGTGAGGTTGCCTGACCGAGCACATTCGGGTCGGGCCGTTTCGTTTGAGGGCGCTCGTATTATTTTTGCTAAGTTGTGACCACC
The DNA here is from genome assembly GCA_034641835.2 of Pinus albicaulis. Lineage (NCBI taxonomy): Eukaryota > Viridiplantae > Streptophyta > Pinopsida > Pinales > Pinaceae > Pinus > Pinus albicaulis. Next base: position 521,934,610 of record CM076569.1, read on the forward strand.
CGGGTGCCTTGTGCACGTTTGGGCGGCCCGTTTGTCATTCGCTTCCTTGTGGCATCGTTCGGTTGGTTGCGTCGTGTCGTGCCGTGTGAGGTCGCCCGACCGGGCGTGTCCGAGTCGGGCCATTTCGTTCGAGGGTGCTCATATCAGTTTTGCTAAGTTGTGACTGTCCGGGTGCCTTGTGCACGTTCGGGTGGCCTGTTTGCCATTTGCTCCCTTGTGACATCGTTCGTTCGAGCACGCTGTGTCGCGCTGTGTGACGTCGCCCGACCGGGCGCGTTCGGGTCGGGCCTTTTCGTTCGAGGGCGCCTGTATCAGTTTTGCTAAGTTGTGACAGCCTGGGTGCCTTGTGCACGTTCAGGCGACACATTTTTCGTTTTCTCCCTTGTGGCATCGTTTGGTCGGGCATGCCGTGTCGCGCCGTGTGAGGTCGCCCGACCGGGCACGTTCGGGTCGGGCCATTTCGTTCGAGGGCGCCCATATTAGTTTTTCTAAGTTGTGACCGCCCGGGTGCCTTGTGCACGTTCGGGTGGACCGTTTGATGTTTTCTCCCTTGTGGCATCGTTAATCGTTTGGGCGTGTCATGTTGCACCGTGTGAGGTCGCTCGACCGGGCGTGTTCAGGTCGGGCCGTTTCGTTCGAGGGTGCCTGTATCAGTTTTGCTAAGTTTTGACTGCCCAGGTGCCTTGTGCACGTTTGGGCGGCTCGTTTCCCGTTTGCTCCCTTGTGGCATCATTCAGTTGGGTGCACCGTGTCGCGCCGTGTGAGGTCACCCGACCGGGCGCGTTTGGGTCGGGCCATTTTGTTCGAGGGCGCCCATATTAGTTTTGCTAAGTTGTGACCGCTCGGGTGCCTTGTGCATGTTCGGGGGGCCCGCTTGCTTTTTTCTCCCCTATGGCATCGTTCGCCCTGTCGCGTCGTGTGAGGTTGCTCGACCGGGCTCGTTCGAGTCGGGCCGTTTCATTCAAGGGTGCCCGAATTAGTTTTGCTAAGTTGTGACCGCCCGGGTGCCTTGTGCACGTTCGGGCGGCCTGTTTGCTGTTTGCTCCCTTGTGGCATTGTTCGGTCGGGCGCACCATGTTGGGTCGTGTGAGGTCGCCCGACCGGGCACATTCAAGTTAGGTCGGGCCATTTCGTTCGAGGGCGCTCGTATTATTTTTGCTAAGTTGTGACCGCCTGGGTGCCTTGTGCATGTTCGGGTGGCCCGTTTTTCGTTTTCTCCCTTGTGGCATCGTTCGTTCGGGTGCGCTGTGTGAGGTCGCCCGATCGGGCGCGTTTGGGTCAGGCCGTTTCGTTCGAGGGTGCCCGTATCAGTTTTGCTAAGTTGTGACCGCCTAGGTGCCTTGTGCATGTTTGGGCGACCCGTTTTTCATTTTCTCCCTTGTGGCATCATTAATCGTTCAGGCGTGCCATGTCGCGCCGTGTGAGGTCGCCCGACCGGGCGTGTTCGAGTCGGGTCGTTTCGTTCGAGGGTGCCCGTATCAGTTTTGCTAAGTTGTGACCGCCCAGGTGCTTTGTGCACGTTCGGGCGGCCCGTTTTCCATTTGCTCCCTTGTGGCATCGTTCGGTTGGGCGTGCTGTGTCGGGCTGTGTGAGGTTGCCCGACCGTGCGAGTTCGGGTCGGGTCGGGCCGTTTCGTTCGAGGGCGCTCGTATCAGTTTTTCTAAGTTGTGACCGCCTGGGTGCCTTGTGCACTTTCAGGTGGCCTATTTTCCGTTTGATCCCTTGTGGCATCTTTAATTCATTTGGCGCGCCATGTCACGCCATGTGAGGTCACCCGAGCGGGCGCGTTCGGGTCGGGCCGTTTCATTCGAGGGCGCCCGTATCAATTTTTCTAAGTTATGACTGCCTGGGTGTGGCCTTGTGCACGTTCAGGCAGCCCGTCTATCATTTGCTCCCTTGTGGCATCGTTCGGTCGTTCAACTATCCCTTTCGGGTCAGGTCAGGTCATGCCGTGTGAGGCCGCCCAAGGAAACGTGTTCGGGCAGTCGAGTTGGGTCTGGTCGGGTCGTGTTGTGTGAGGCCGCCCAAGGAAACACATTCGTACGGGCCGGGTCGAGTTGGGTCTGGTTGAGTCGTGTTGTGTGAGGCTGCCTAAGGAAACACGTTCGTAAGGGTCGGGTCGAGTCATGTACTGATGGCGCTCAAGGAAACGCGTTCGGGCGGGTCGGGTTGGGTCTGGTGATCGGGTCTTGTCGTGTGAGGCAGCCCAAGGAAACACATTCGTACAGGTTGAGTCAAGTCATGTGATGGCGCCTAATTAGCTGGAAACGAGTTCGGGTTAGGTCAGGTCGGTTCGTGCCGTATTGTAATTAAGGGCGCCCAAGGAAATACATTTGGGCGGGTCGGGTCGAGTCGGGTCGGGTCAGGTCATGCTGTGTGAGGCCGCCCAAGGAAACGTGTTTGGGCGGGTCGACTTGGGTCTGGTCGGGTCGTGTCGTGTGAGGCCGCCTAAGGAAATGCGTTTGGGCGGGTCGAGTCAAGTCGGGTTGGGTCGTATGAGTGTGGTCGTATCAAAAATTCTAAGTTGTGACCACCCATGTTGCTTGTGCACATTTGTGCGATCCATTTTCCGTTTTCTCCCTCGTGCGCCCTTTGTTCGGGCGGGTCAGGTCGTGCTGTGTGAGGGGCGCGCCACAGGAAACTCATTCAGGTCAAATCGTGTGAGGGAGGTCATATAAAAAATGCTAAGTTGTGACCACCCATGTAACTTGTGCACGTTTAAGTGACCCATTTGTCGTTTTCTCCCTCGTGCCTTCGATGTTCAAGTGGGTCCGGTCGGGTTGGGTCGTGTGATGTCGCCCAAGGAAATGCGTTTGGGTCAGGTCGGGTCAGGCCATGTTGTACCATGAGGGTTCCCAAGGAAACATGTTCGAGAGGGTCGAGTCAGGTTGGGTCATGTGAGGGCGCCTAAGGAACATGTTCGACCGGGTCGGGTCGTGTCGGGCCGTGTCATGAGGGTGCCCAGGGAAATTACGCGTTCGGGTGGGTCGGGTCGAGTCATGTACTAATGTCACCCAGGGAAACACATTCGGGTCGGGTCAGGTCAAGTCGTGCCATTTTGTGAGGGCACCCAAGGAAACACGTTCGGGCGGGTCAGGTCAGGTCGGGTCTGGTCAGGTCGTGTCGTGTCATGAGGCCGCCCAAGGAAACACGTTCGGGCGGGTCAGGTCGAGTTGGGCTGGGTCGTGTGAGGGTGGTCTTATAAAAAATGCTAAATTGTGACCGCCTTAAAATCCAGTGCCTCCTCATAAAATCCTCTCCTCATATAATCGACCACCATTACAGACATTTACACCACCTTTGGTTTAGACATTTAGTAGGTAGGTAGGGTGCCCCTATCTCCCATCTCCATATAGAGTAATTTGGTCACATATTCTTTCTTCTATGATACTAGTTCCTCTCTCTTAAGTCTAACCCTTAACCCCTAACCCCTTAAACACTAATTCCCAACCCCCAACCCATTTAACCCCCTAAACCCCTAAAACCCTAACCCATTTAACTCCTTAAACCTATAAACCCCTAACCCATTTAACCCCTAAACCATAAACCTCTAAACCCTTAACCCCTAACCCCTAAACCCTTAACCCCTAACCCATTTAACCCCCTAAACCCTAAACCTATAACCCCTTAACCCCTAACCCATTAAACCCTAATTCCCAACCCCTAACCCATTTAACCCCCTAACCATAAACTTCTAAACCCCTAACCCATTTAACCCCTAAACCCTAAACCTCTAAACCCTTAACCACTAACCCTTAAACCCTTAACCCCTAACCCATTTAACCCCCTACCCTAACCCTTAACCCCAAAAATCCTTAACTACTAAATCCCCTAACCCCCTAAACCTCTAAACACGTATAACCCATTTAAAGCCCTAAACCCTAAACCTCTAACCCCTTAACCCCTAACCCCTAGCTAAAATCCTTAACTGCTAAATCCCCTAAGCCCCTAAACCTCTAAATTCCTAACCCATTTAACCCCCTAAACCTCTAACCCTTAACCCCTAACCCCTTAAACACTAATTCCCAACCCCCAACCCATTTAACCACCTAAACCCCTAAAACCCTAACCCATTTAACCCCCTAAACCTCTAAAACCCTAACCCATTTAACCCATAAACCATAAACCTCTAAACCCTTAACACCTAACCCCTAACCCCTAAACCCTTAACCCCTAACCCATTTAACCCCCTAAACCCCTAGTAAACCGCTAAACCATTTAACCCCCTAAACCCTAAACCTATAAACCCTTAACCCCTAACCCCTTAAACCCTAAACCATTAAACCATTAACCCTAACCCCTTAAACCCTAATTCCCAACCCCTAGCCTATCTAACCCCCTAAAACCTAACCCCATTAGCCCCTAACTTCTAACCCCTAAAATCCTTAACTTCTAAATCCCCTAACCCCCTAAACCCCTAACCCATTTAACCCCCTAAAACCTAAACCTATAACCCCTTAACCCCTAACCCATTAAACCCTAATTCCCAACCCATAACCCATTTAACCCCCTAAACCATAAACCTCTAAAACCTTAACCCCTAACCCTAAACCCTTAACCCTAACCCATTTAACCCCCGAACCCTAAACCTATAACCCTTAACCCCTAACCCATTAAACCCTAATTCCCAACCCCTAACCCGTTTAACCCCCCAAACCATAAACCTCTAAACCCCTAACCCATTTAACCCCTAAACCCTAAACCTCTAAACCCTTAACCACTAACCCTTAAACCCTTAACCCCTAAGCCATTTAACCCCCTAAACCCTAACCTCAACCCCAAAATCCTTAAATACTAAACCCCTAAACCCAGAACCTCCTAAACCCCAAACCCTAAACCTCTAACCCCCAATCCCTTAACCCTTAACCCCTAACCCTAGCTAAAATCCTTAACCGGCTAACCCCTAAGCCCCTAAACCTCTAAATGCCTAACCCATTTAACCCCCTAAACCTCTAACCCTTAACCCTAACCCCTTAAACACTAATTCCCAACCCCAACCCATTTAACTCCCTAAACCCCAAACCTGAAACCCATTTAACCCCCCCGAACCTCTAAACCCATAACCTATTTAAATTCCTAAACCACAAACCCTAAACCCTTATCCCCAAACCTAACCCCTAACCCATTTAACCCCCTAAAACCCCAAAGAAACCCCTAACCCATTTAACCCCAAACCCTAAACCTATAAACCCTTAACCCCTAACCTATTAAACCCTAAACCATTAAACCATTAACCCTAACCCCTTAAACCTTAATTCCCCAACCCTGAACCCATCTAACCCCCTAAACCTAACCCCATTAGCCCCTAACTTCTTACCCCAAATCCTTAATCGCTAAATCCCCTAACCCCCTAAACCCCTAACCCATTTAACCCCTAAACCCTAAACCTATAACCCCTTAACTCCCTATTAACCCATTTAACCTCTAAAACCTCTAACCCATTTAACCCCCTAAACCCTAAACCTATAACCCCTTAACCCCTAACCCATTTAACCCCCTAAACCCTAAACCTATAACCCCTTAACCCCTAACCCATTTAACCCCCTAAACCATAAAACTCTAAACCCCTAACCCATTTAAACCCTAAACCCTTAACCACTAACCCTTAAACCCTTAACCCCTAACCCATTTAACCCCCTAAACCCCTAAAACCCTAACCCATTTAACCCCCTACCCTAACCCTTAACCCCAAAAATCCTTAAAATCCCCTAACCCCCTAAACCCAAAACCTATAACCCCTTAACCCCTAACCCATTTAACCCCCTAAACCTCTAAACCCCTAACCCATTTAACCCCTAAACCATAAAACTATAAACCCTTAACCCCTAAACCATTTAACCCCCTAAACCCTAAACCTATAACCCCTTAACCCCTAACCCATTAAACCCTAATTCCCAACCCCTAACCCATTTAACCCCCTAAACCATAAACATCTAAACCCCTAACCACTTAACCCCTTAACCCATAACCCCTAGCTAAAATCCTTAACTGCTAAATCCCCTAAGCCCCTAAACCTCTAAATGCCTAACCCATTTAAACCCCTAAACCCTAAACCTCTAACCCTTAACCCCTAACCCCTTAAACACTAATTCCCAACCCCCAACCCATTTAACCCCCTAAACCCCTAAAACCCTAACCCATTTACCCCCTTAAACCCTAGCCCCTAACCCCTAACTTGTAATCCCCTAACCCCTAACCCCCAATCCCCTAAGCCCTCCAAATTCGAATTAGCTTTGAAGAAGTAATTGTTTTCTTACTTCTGTCTAATTCACTATATACTCGGATCATGAATGTGAGAAGGCTGTTTGCAAATTATATTATTATTCTATCAATAATGTAATTATTTCTGTGTAGTTATATCTTTCTATTCAAAAACCTCATCTTAAGAAATAATTTATTGTCATTTTCAAAATTCGCTGCTTCATTGAGCACAACATGTAGCTTATCTAATACTTTATTGAAGCTAAGAGATCCATCTTTGGGGCAAGCTGCTTTTCGGGCGCTAACTCCATTATGTGTGGGGTTAATTAACCCTATGCCTACAATATTTACTATTTGCATATCAGATTGTGTGGGGGTAGATAACTCGTAGCCATATCACATAGGCCCCATTCACTTACGAAGGTTCCCCAAACTCTGCCCCCAATTTGGTTGATCTTGTTGATCAACTTGAAAATTTTGAATTTTCATTGATGATTGATTTTCCTCTCGCTTGAATGCAAAAGGAAGATGAATTTCATCTTTTTCCTCCATAATTTCCACATTCGACATCTATTGTAGCTATTCATCTATGCTCATCTAGAATCACCACATTTTGTACTTTTTTTTTTGCAATGGATTCTTGATGTTGATCTCGACAAGATTTCTCCTCAAAAAACATATCCTGGTTGTAAGCATGGTTGTGGTATGTTGATGTTCAGACAAAAACTACAACTTATAGCCCTTGATCTGCTAGGGGCCAGTTACTTTGATATTAACGGTGGTGTATTCATACTCCTTTTGAATAACCAATAAAGGGTCAAGGAAATTGACCAATATGTTGTCAAGTTTTATCTTATCCATCTCTGGGGAAAGCTGCTTTTCGGCTAACTCCATTTCTTTTGATCTCAATTTTTCCAATTTCTTCCTTCTCTCATATGATACCTAAGCCTTTTCCTTTCTCTTCCCTTCTAATTCGGTAATAGTGTCATAGTGATGCCAACCAACTTCTTTGGAAAGCCTTCCTAGCTAGCAGAAAATACTTGTGACCTGGCTGAAGCCTCAACACTTTCAGAGCATCTGGAATGACCATTCTCTTCTTCTGGTCATATGGTGGGGGAACCCCTTCAAAATCCCTTTGGGCAGTTTGTTTTCCATTTTCTCCCTTGTGGAATCATTCAGTCGGGCGCGCCGTGTGAGGTTGCCCGACCAGGCGTGTCCAGGTCAGGCCGTTTCGTTCGAGGGTGCCCGTATCAGTTTTGCTAAGTTGTGACTGCCCAGGCGCCTTGTGCACGTTCGAGTGGCTCGTTTGCAGTTTTCTCCCTTGTGGCATCGTTTGTTCAGGTGTGTCGTGTCGCGCCGTGTGAGGTTGCTCGACCGGGCATGTTTAGGTCGGGCCGTTTCATTCGAGGGCGCCCGTATCAGTTTTGCTAAGTTGTAAATGTTGAGGTTCCTTGTGCACGTTCAAGTGGCCCGTTTGCTATTTTCTCCCTTGTGGCATCGTTCGTTCGGGTGCGTCGTGTCGCGCCATGTGAGGTCTCTCGACCGGGCACGTTTGGGTCAGGCCATTTCATTCGAGGGCGCCCGTATCATTTTTGCTAAGTTGTGACTACCCGGGTGCCTTGTGCACGTTCGGGCGGCCTGTTTGCCGTTTGCTCCCTTGTGGCATCGTTCGGTCGGGCGCACCATGTCGCGCCATGTGAGGTCGCCCGACTGAGCGCATTCGGGTTGGGCCGTTTCGTTTGAGGGCGCCCGTATCAGTTTTGCTAAGTTGTGACTTCCTGGGTGCCTTGTGCATGTTTGAGCGGCCCGTTTGCCATTTGCTCCCTTGTGGCATCGTTCGTCGTGTCGCCCCGTGTGAGGTCGCCCGACCGGGCGCGTTCGGGCCGGGCCGTTTCGTTCGAGGGCGCCCGTATCAGTTTTGCTAAGTTGTGACAGCCCAGGTGCCTTGTGCATGTTCGGGTGGCCCGTTTGCCGTTTTCTCCCTTGTGGCATCGTTCAGTTAGGCGCGCTGTGTGAGGTCGCCTGACCAGGCGCGTTCGGGTCAGGCCGTTTCGTTCGAGGGTGCCTGTATCAGTTTTGCTAAGTTGTGACCTCTCGGGTGCCTTGTGCACATTTGGGTGGCCCATTTTCCGTTTTCTCCCTTGTGGCATCATTCGATCGGGAGCGTCGTGTCGTGCCATGTGAGGTCACCCGACCGGGCGCGTTTGGTTCGGGCCATTTCGTTCGAGGGCACCCGTATCATTTTTGCTAAGTTGTGACCACCCAGGTGCCTTGTGCACATTCGGGCGACCAATTTTCCATTTTCTCCCTTGTGGCATCGGTCGGTTGGGCCGTTTCGTTTGAGGGCGCCCGTATCAGTTTTGCTAAGTTGTGATTGCCCGGGTACCTTGTGCAAGTTCGGGCAGCTTTTTTTCCATTTTCTCCCTTGTGGCATCGTTCTCCGTGTCACCACGTGTGAGGTCGCCCGACCGAGCGTGTTCGGGCCGGGCCGTTTCGTTCGAGGGTGCCTGTATCAGTTTTGCTAAGTTATGACTGCTCGGGTGCCTTGTGCATGTTCGGGTGGCCCATTTTTCATTTGCCTCCTTATGGCATCATTCTGTCAGGTGCGCCATGTGAGGTCGCTATACTAGGCGCATTCGGGTCAGGTCGTTTCATTCGAGGGTGCCCATATTAGTTTTTCTAAGTTGTGACCGCCTGGGTGCCTTGTGCACATTCGGGAGGCCCATTTTCCATTTTCTTCCTTGTCTTATCATTCGGTCAGGCGCGCCATGTCATGCAATGTGAGGTTGCCCGACCGGGTGTGTTCGGGTCGGGCCATTTCATTCGAGGGTGCCCGTATCAGTTTTTCTAAGTTGTGACCGCCCGGGTGCCTTGTGCACGTTTGGGCGGCCCGTTTGCCATTTGCTCCCCTGTGGCATCGTTCGCCTGATTATCCTTACCAAACCAAAAATTTCATTGAAAATAATCATTCATACCATAACATTACTACTTCCCTTTTAACCACATAAAACTTATTTTTAAGTTACCATAATTCATCTTTAATATCACATAATTAGATTAAAAATTCAACCAAAATCCCTAGTTTATGAAATAAAAATTCAACAATTTTATATAATTAATAATGTAAATAAATATCTTAGATATAATATCATTAATAATTATTTATAATCAACAATACCACTTATTTACCCAAACCCCTTATTAACCCCAAGAAAATTCTCACACATTTTATTTAATGGAATTTGATTGGCCTTAAAAAACACACGTATTTCATTTCAAAATGTCAAAAATTTTCAAATATCAATAGTTTTAATTTCCCTCGTTCATTTCCCTTTGGTTGCATAGTTTGTCCAGGGAAGGAGGGAGGATGCAACAAATCCTGTTTGGAGGGGCAGTTCAGGGTTAAAACAAAGTTGCTCTATCTATTAGCTCTACAGCCAAAGGTTTTCAAATAAGCGGAAGTTGCAAAATGGTTTCTGATCCATCTTTGAAATTGGGGTTTCGTTGTTCTTTTGGTTTGGTTTTTGTGGGTTTCATTGAGTTTTCTTACAGGTTCTGAAGTCTGAGGCATCATACGCAACATCATCACATATACAGGCATCGCACCTATATCTTTGGCACTTCAATTATAATAGTCACATCACATCCATAATATTGGAGAACTAGCATTATCTTTGTGAGGAAATATGTATGTAATAAAAAGATTGGAACGTTGACCTGAAGCCATATGTCCTACATCAAAAACACAATAAGCGATCTTCAGATTCGTTGATTTCATCCTAGAGGAGTTACTCGCAGATCTATTGAAATAGGAAGCAACATAATGATACTTTTCTTACCATAATCATTGAGCGATCTTCTCCAACAATTCTTGATGTATTGAGCGGAAACAGAGGGGCAGTTCATATCTGATCCAAATCTGAGTTGGGTCGATAGCAAAAATGTGAGAGATCCTTCACATTCAGGGGGGCTAATGTGTCAACCAGATCGGCTCCAAGTTTTGGGAAGTTGTCTGTGAAGAACACGGGATCGATCCTACTGGGAGATATCAGGGCACTTCAGATCTACAGCTTGAAAGGGTTAATGTTTACTACAATAAGGCGAGCTGTGGGAGATTTTTGCCCTGAGCCGTGCTCATGGATCTAGAGCCTAGCACCATGGACAGTGTGAGGACTGAGCCTTATGGACAGGTCTTCAGACCTAATAACTTCGTTTTTGGCCAATCCCGGGCTGGAAACAACTGGGCTAAGGGGAATTACATGGAAGGAGCTGAGCTCATTGATTCTATGCTTGGTGTTGTTAGGAAGGAGGCTGAGAACTGTGATTGCCTACAAGGTATGTGTCTTTTTCAGATTTGAATCCTTGACCTTGTGTTTTTGAAATGTAGGATTTCATTTGCTAAAATGATGTGGGTTTTTGTTCTGTATAGGGTTTCAAGTGTGTCACTCTTTGGGAGGAGGTTCTGGATCTGGATTGGGAACCCTCTTGGTCTCCAAGATTAGGGAGGAATACCCTGATAGAATGATGCTCACATTCTCTGTTTTCCCATCTCCTAAGGTGTTAGACATAGTGGTGGAGCCTTACAATGCCACACTCTCTGTTCATCAGCTGGTAGAAAATGCAGACGAATGTATGGTGCTTGACAATGTGGCTCTCTATGATATTTTATTTAGGACTCTTAAGCTCACCACACCTAGCTGTAAGTACTCTTGGTTTTGGGATCTTAGCAAGTTTGGTTTTTTTATGGAATTTATTAATTTTTAATGACATTGAAGTTACCAGGGAGGTTTTTTAATATATTTATATGCCTGTAAATATGATTACCAGTTTAAAAAAATTTCAGTTTGTTTGGGTTCACTTAGGAGATTTCTTTTTTCGTTTTGATTTCTTGTTCTATCGAATGAAAAATATTCATTTGTGTGGTCATATTTTCAAGATTTTTTTTAATTCTACTCAGTAGGACATTTTATTTTTATACCTGAAGGTCCAAGTTTGAAATATTTTTGTCTCATTTTAGAAAAATTCCTCATAATTTTCCATAGATATCGTTCTTAAGTAGGGAAAACATCCAATGGTTTATCACTTTGAAGCTCTGTTCCATGCCAAGTTAGGTTATGCTGCCTATGATAAAGATTTTTTTTTCATAGTTAAACAATTAAACATTAGTGGCTCTTCTTCCTCGAAAAAGGAAAATATTCTACGTACAAACCATCAACAATTGAAATTCTACAATTCCTCAATTCAAAAACACATCCATACTGAATAGGCATAATGTCTACATTAATTACAACATTATCTAATAACAGAATGAATGCATAGACGAGATAATAGAGTCTATACCTTCTCAGCCATCCCCGTAGGGATACTTGTTAGCAGATTAATCATTAGACATCATATGCAGTAATTATGATGACTAAAAATTGGTTTATCCTACTTATCCATATTTTGTACTCATTTTGCAGAATTTACCTTTCCTGAATTATAATATTCAATAATTTATTGTACAAATTGAATTATTCATGCGTGTTAGTTGGTGCTAAATAAACTACTCAAAGAATCTCATTCCTTCTCCTTGGAAGGCACCTTTCAATCGATGAGTCTCTTCAATTCCTTCTGCAACATATTGCTGAATCATGCTAAAGAATATTAATGATTATATATATCACTGCTCTCATTGTAGTTTGTCTATGCCTCCCAATCAAAAGCTTGGCATATGTTAGCATCTACTAGTGCCTTCTTAACCATCAGAATCTAGTTAAATGAATTTCATTGCTGGAAATTCTACGAATCAACATAATCATGATTACATCTTCATAATAGTGTGTTGTTTTTTCCAACATGGTTTATTGATTCCCTACAACAATAACAATGATGCACCAAAAGCTGCAATACTAATCTTCCAACAAATTTGGATACACTTCAGGTTGCTTCTATCCCTATGTTTTTTAGTCTTAGACTGACGACCATACTGAGATTATTAATAAGAAAATTGTGCACAACTTATCATTAAATCATCAATCCAACAAACATTGGGACAAATACTTCCATGGCAAAGTTATGTTAGAACACCACATGTTTGCATTTATCATTCAACTACTAGTTTGTTTTAGAAGTTTCAACCTCTTGTGTCACATCAGCTTGCAGTGTCCCTCTTTGCCTCTTTCACATCACATGAGCAGATAGAGTAGGACAAAGAAACTGCATTGATAGAGCTCTTGTTGCAAAGTTTAGCTCAGATTTCTTGAGCGTGTTTTTTCGTATCAAGCCCCTCTAAGTGTTTAGTATATGGAAAATTTGTGTTATTTCAAGTTGACTTCACCACGACGTTCTCTTATTACACCTATTGCAAGGCATGCTATATCGCATTTGATTTTCATTGACTGTTATTAGTTTGGGCATTGACCAAAATTTTTGCCCAATTCCCTTGAGGGTTACATTAGGCATCCATTTTTTATTTTATTTTTTCCCAATATTTAAATGCATTTATCTCTCATGCCATTGGTTGATCAACTGGGGGTATTATTTTGGAGCCAGAAACGACCATCTTGGGACAGAGTAAAATTCCATATTTCCAACCGCCTCTTTGAGAAGATGTATTATATCAAAACAAGGACCACCAAAAATAGGTAGACTTCAATACATCTACTCTCTAGAAAAGAGAGTGTGTCTTTCCAGGTTGACTAGATCTTACAATACAAATTTAAGCATTGGCTTCCCTATTTATTACAGAAATCAAGGAAAAATTCATGTTAAGCAAGGATTATATGGTAAGGACCTTAAATTTCCTTCATGAATTTTATTGTATATCTCAAGTGTATAATTTAGCAGTTTCTCTTGTAGTGGTTTGTCCCTAGTGAGATGCTCTGGTAGACATTGACATCTAGTGTGTTTGTAATTCCTATATCTATATGGAACATTATATTTGTAACTTGCTTAGAGATACTTGAAATCATCTTTTAGTGTCATTCTTCTAAGAGAGGCCTTCACCTTTAAGGTCTTTCTATTCTTTCGAGCAAGTGAAAATTTATGTTTCAAGTGTGCATAGAAACCTAAAGTTAATGAAAATATCATCTTGTGTTTTTTGAACAAATTTTTCACCTTTAAATTTTACAATCTATATCTTCGGTTTGCTCATCTTGCTTCATCTTTTCCTTTATCACTTAGTAAACATTGTAGAAAAAATATTTATTGTAATTTTCACACTAAGCTTCCTAGGAGATTTTGTTGTCTAATTCTTTGCCAAAGATGGAGATGTTTTTAATATATCTAAACTTTTCATTTATTGTTAAGAAAATAAGTTGGCATTCTACTAGATGCATCATCAATGGATTTTACAAAGAACCTTGCACCAGCATGCAATATATTTTGCAGTGGCTCACATATGTTGATGTCTATATGAATCAATTCAAGAAGTCCTTTAAAAGGGATTGTGGCATCTTTAAGGAATTTCCCTAATGATGCTTACCTTTAAAAGGGATTGTGGTATCTTTAAGGAATTGTCCTAATGATGCTTGTCATAAAAGTAATTTATAAACGACTACAAAATTTATGATGAATCCACATCCCACCCATAACCAAGTTTTCCTCATCTCTACTAGTTTCTACATAGATGACCCAATCTACAGTGTCACAACTCCACACTTGCAATACCCGTCTACTAAAGCTGTGTAAATTACTGTACAAAATTTTATACCATGATCCTGGAGATTGCACTTTCTCTGATCTGGGAAAAATTTCTTTCTTTGTCTGTTGATAAGTTGTAAACAAGAAAACACATGAAACTTGGATGTGGACAACAAGACTTAACAAGGTGATGGTTCCCTTTGGAATGTTCCTCATAAATCAAGGGACTTAGTGCATTCTAGGTTCTAACAGACTTGTAATTCTATGTAAATATTAAATTTTTGACATTTGTTACAAATCAACGAAAATAATATGGATAACTATAATAAGGGATACTTACTACTCTCTAAATTTCCAACAATGCATTCTTCTTTCATTTTATTGAAGGGTTTTATAAATTTAGGGACATGTGTTGAGTTTGCTTTACCCTTGTTTTAGCTTATAGAAATTTCATTGGAATGTAAGATCATAAGAAGAAGTTTCTTTTCTAATTTTATTGCGGTGGTAACTGGTACACAGGTTCACATTTTTTGTCAAAGGGTGAAAAATTTCCCACCTTGCATGGGCAAATTGATGTGAGAGGATTGGAGTTTAAAATTTTGGATGCACCATCATCCTTTTCTGTATGTGCCCTGCATTGCTTTTGTTTTAGTTTACACATACTGAAGGTGTGCTTAGTGCTATTGCAGGTACTCTGGAAAGGACCTTGGTTTTGCACAGAGTTCACATCCTTATCTTCTCCAAAGTGTTTATGTTAAAATTACTTATTTTTTGGATTATATTATGTTCAACGACAAACTACTTTCTGCTAAGATTTAATTTTTTTCTTCATATTCAGATTCAAATGTTATGAGTATCAGTTGGCGCTAGGGGACAGTTGCTGCAACACTGACGAAGAGTATAAAATTCAAATGTTATGCCCAGAAAAGACCAAAATGTCTCAATGCCATTTCAAAAATCCATTGAAATCCTTTACCCTTGCTACCTCTCCTAGTGGGCCTATTATTTAGAGAACCCAGGGACCACCCATGAGGTTGTGGGTCCCAAATGATTTCCTTGAGATCCACAATGACTGCAATGTTCCTATATACTGTGTTGCTACAACATGCACTCTTGAGCTTTAAGCTTTGCAGCTTGTGATTCAGGGAGATCCTTGTCTAATTATATCTTGTGAATGAGAGATAAGAGCTTCTTTGCTCAAATGGCCTGAAGCCGATCTTAAGAGCTTCTTCTTTTCTCAAGGGGCCTGAAGCCGGTCTTGTGAAGATCTATATTGAAGGGAGAGGGTGCAGTCATACCTGTACGAAGCCCTCTCAAAGGCCAACATGTGGAAGGTTCAAAGTATCTCAGAGGAACAAGACTCCAGAGAGGGGGAAGATGCAGGAAGACCTTTCACTTTAAATCTTGCAATTTGTTTGCTGACATTCACAGAAATTCTTCAGAAGTTTACGTACTCTAGTTTTTTATAGCAAGTATGCATTTTCATGTTTTTAAAGCATGAAATTCTCACAACTGCCAAGAAAGTCTTCTTATCCAAGGATTAATAACATCAGGATCACTTTGATTATTTATGGTTATCCAATGTTTCTTGCCTCTTTATAGTAATGAATCATGATTATATCCACTTTATTATGAAATTCTCCTTTGGCATGTTTTTCTTCCTCCTTACATTTATTCACAGGATTCACAGATGGATATTTTGGTAACAAACAATTTAATAATTGTATAAATGTGACAATTTAATAACAATTTAATTCCCCACTCTTTTTTTTTTAAATATTTATTTTAGTTTTTATAAACTATTACCAAATTATTGTTATCCCTGTGTAACTCTGTGAGATTCAGTTTTTATAAACTATTATCAAATTATTGTTATCCCTGTGTAACTGTGATAGTTATCCCTGTGTAACTCAGTGAGATTCAGTTTTTCAACTTCAAACTATGAGAATTGATATTACAGTGCGTGGGAAGAGTTATGGAGAATCGTCGAATTCTTCCCTACAAACGAGGTATTTGCCAATGGCAGTATACACATGTTGTAGTATAGTTTGTGTGTGTCACAGGAACAAAAAACAATAGGACAAAATGGACAATTTTTTTTTTTTTAAAATATTTATAACCGTTCGTCAGTATTGCGACACTTGATAAGCGTCAGTATTCTGAAACTTTATAAGCATTGGTATTGCGCCAATTTATAAATTTTTTAAACCGTTCGTTGGTATTGCGACACTTCTACACAATGTCGGTATTGCGACACATCGGCAAAGCGTCAGTATTGCGACACTTCTGAAAAGCGTCGGTATTACGACACTTTTGCAGAGCGTAGATATTGCAACACTTCGGCAAAGCATCGGTATTGCGACACTTCACAAGCGTCGGTATTGCGACACTTCACAAGCATCGGTATTGCGACACTTCACAAGCGTCGGTATTGCGACACTTCACAAGCATCGGTATTGCGACACTTTGCAAGCGTCCGTATTGCGACACTTTGCAAAACGTCGGAAAAAGTGTCGCTCTTCCGACACTTTATTGAAGTGTCGGAATTGCGACGTAATGGCTAACCACGTTTTGTCCGGCCTCAAACTGTCGCTCTTGCGATCACTATGTGTCAGAATAGCGACGAAGTGGCCGTCGAAAATTGGGCCAAATTTAATAGTGGGTAATAAGATAAATGAACGCGATACAATTAGGTGGGCGATGCGTGTCCTCACAAAACCGCCCATTTCGTGTTGAATTTGGGCATTAAATTATTTTGGTGGATTGGGTGAGAAAACAGTTCTAGACCATTAGATCTAGGAGATTAACGGCTGAGATCAAATGTAAAGGGAGAAAGGATGTGCAGGAGGAAGAAATGTGGGACCCGGTGGATGACGTCATCAGTTTTGTCGGGTAGCGAAAAGCTATTGGGCGGAGTTGAGAAGAGGGGATCAATGGGAGTCGTTGGATCGTGAGGATCAACGGTTGGGATCTGGCGATGAAGGAGAATGGAAAGGGTAGGGTTGAAAATGTGGGAGTAATATGGGTCGTTGGATCTAGAGAAATGGACGGCTTCGATTGAATCAGGGGCTTCGCATATCGGATATCCAGACAGACGGGAGGAGGAAACGCAGAGGGAGTGATTGCGATATGCCAATGGAGCGAGAGCCGTTGGATCAGGGACGAGATCAACGGTGGAGATGCGATCGTGAAAATGCATCGGCGAGGGAAAAAGGTTTGTGAAGTGGAAATGGGAATCGCCGAAGTGCGATGCCGATGGGGAAGGTGAAGTGCGATGAATCGAGGACCGTTGGATCTGGGAGAGATCAACGGCTAGGATTCCATCAGCGGGGGATGATCATAGGCGGAGAAGGGAAGGCAGAAGGGAAAGGGTGAACCCCGATGTGATGCGCCAATGCGATGGAGCGATGTGATGGCCATCAGATCTTGGGGAATGGACGGTCCAGATCTTATTAGAGGATCGACCATCGGTGAAACAAAAAAATTGGAAGAGGGAACTTGGAAAGAGCGACATGCGATGGAGCGATGACCGTTGGATCTGCAGAGATCAACGGTCAGGATTGTGTCGAGGTTTCGCACATCGGCAGAAAATGAGTTCAATGAATAAGGAATGTAGGGTGGCGATGAGTAATGTGCGATATTTGACAGGAGGAAACAGAACGTGCGATGGCCGTTGGATGAGGGAGATCAACAGTCAGGATTTCTTCAACAAAGATGAACCTCGACGGTGAATCGAAAGAGAAAACGAGTGGAGTTGGGAACCAGTGAAGTCCGATGGCCGAAGAGGGCTTAAGGACTTTTAGCCGTAGAACACAGAGTGGGGTCATATGAGAAATGGGGGGCTAGGGGCTTAAGCCGAAAAGCGCTTAGAGGCTTGATATGTTAAAATGAGCGCTTTTAAAGCCAAAAGGTGGATTTTTAGCCTTTTCAAGGGTTCTGATAGGTGAAAAAGGGACTTTGACAGTCTATATAGTCCTTGTTGTATTTTCTTTGCAGCATAAATCTCCTTATCATTAGACATCATAGCTCGATGAGGGATGTCATAACAACATTGGCTCCACTTGGGGATGACCCGTTTTTCCTCGAACGCGTCGAGAACTCTGCAGACCATCTGTTAGCCTTCTTCTTGTGAACATAGTCCCTTGATTCCTTCTATTATTTCTTCATGACAAATAAAAAAAATAAACATCATAATAAAAGCAACTGAATAATGTACAATATCATACAATTGACCTTTCGTCCTGAATCAATACTGGAAAAAGGGTTTTAATAATTTCCCATTCACAGGGGCTTCGAGCAGATCACCCTGCAAATTTTCTAGTCTAAAATTGTTGTTTCCTCCCTCTTTAGCAATTGTGAAAGGTCCGAACCATAGAGGATCGAAATTTCCATGCTTTCCTTTCTCAGCCCTTCTTATATCCCATCTTAGCACTAGATCTCCAACCCGCATCTCTTTATCTTTAGCATTGTGATCGAACATGTCTTTCATTTTCTCTTGGTACTCAATCAACCTCTGATTTACTTGACTTTGAGTCTCTTCCAGATCTACTAAATGATTTATTCTTCTGGTAAGATCATTTGGTTCCTCTTGACAATCCTGCATGAACCTAGCCACAGGTAAGGCCAATTGTATCAGGAAAACTGCTGCTCTACCATAGACCAATTCATATGGGGATTTGCCTATTGACCTTTTACTAGTGATTCTGTTTTCCCATAGCGCGAACTTGAGTTGTGAATCCCAGTTCTTCTGGTTTTAATTTATGGCCTTTTTCAATGCCCTTACCAATGTCTTGTTTGAGGATTCTTCCAATCCATTTCCTTATGGATAGTATGCAGTAGAGTGTCCTAACACAATTTTATACTGTTGGCAAAAACTGATAAATTTGACAGACTTAAAATCCTGAGCATTATCTGTGACAATCTTAGCAGGGCAGCCAAACCTTGAGATAATGTTATCTTCCAGAAACTTGGTTACCACTGTGTCTGTAGCATTCCTTGCTGGCATGGCCTCTACCCATTTAGTGAAGTAATCAGTGGTTGTTAGTATCCACTTGTGTTTCTCGCTTGAGGCAGGATGAATTTCACTGATGAAATCGATTCCCCACTGTTGGAAAGGTTCTTCTATGTGCACCAGGATCATAGGCAAAGGTGCGAACTTCTACCTTTAAGCAAATTTCTAACATTTTTCACAGGCCCTTACCTGAGCATAAACATCTCCGAAAAGTTTGGGCCAGAAAAAGCCTGCTTTTAGAATCTTGTGTGTCGTAGCCCTCCAACTGTAGTGGCCACCACAGATGCCCTCATGGAATTCCGCCATCACTTCTTCTACTTCATTTTTTGTGAGACATAAAATTAGTATGCCTGATGGGTCCCTCTAGTACAAACGACATTTGCTATGATGAAATTCTAAGATTTTAGCCTCAGCATTCTATACTTTGTCTTGTCGCAGCTTGGAGGACATCTAAGAGTTAAGAGGTATTCTACAATTTCTTTGTACCATGCACTGAGAAGGTACTTCATATGGGCCTTTTGTGTAGCAGTTTCTATCCCGCGCTGCTCATCTGCTCTTCCAGGCTCTTCATTGGCCACCATAGTCAAATTTATCCCCAAAGCCTGACAGTTTGATTCGGAAAGGATCTTGGCTAATCCCTGTCCCTTTATTAGCTTAGTGGGGCGTATCTCCAACTCATACTCCTGTATGTTGGCTATCCATTTGCCTCTCTTTCCTTCACTATCTCCCTGAATCAAGATGTCTTTTATAGCCACTGTGGGTATGAATGCAGTTATAGCTGACTACAGTACATAAATCCGAAAATCCTTCAGATATTTGACCAAGGCATAAGCCTGTTTCTCCAGGATGTTATATTTTAGCTCAGGGTCATGAAGAACTTGGCTGAAAAAGGCAATGGGTTCTTCATGACCTTCCTCATTTTTATGCAATAATACAGCTGCGATGGTGTGGGGAGATGCAAACGAAAATATTATGAAGGGTTTCGCATAATCCGATCCTGCCAATACTGGGGCTTCTACGAAAGAATTTTTAATTCTGTTAAAAGCTTCCCGCGCCTCAGTAGTCCATTTTACTTCGTTATCCTTATTTAGCATCTCAGTTATGTACCAAACTATCTCTGCATAGTTCGGTATGAATCTTCTCAAGAAGTTGATACGTCCAAGAAAAACTTGGACCTCTTTCTTGTTTCTGGGCAAGGATATACCATTTATGACTTCTACTCTTTTCAGGTCAATTTTTACCCCTATCTTTGTTACAATATGCCCCAAAAGTTTACCCTCTTCTAAAGCAAATAGATGTTTTTGTGGGCTTAAAGACAATCCATACCCGCGGCACTTGTCAAAGGTTCTGCGCAAATGCTCTATATGTTCAGCATCATCCTTTGAGAAGACTATGATATCGGCCAGGTACACCACCACGAATTTTTCTTGTTCCCCCACAAAAGCAATGTCCATGGCCCTTTGGAATGTAGCTCCCGCATTAATCAATCCAAACAACATTCGAGCATACATAAACGTTCCCCAAGGAGTAGTGAATGCGATTTTATTTTGGTCCTCCGAAAGCACTGCTACTTGATTATACCCAGAAAAGCCATCCATCATAGACATTCGTGAATATCCTACCAACTTCTGCAATATATGGTCCATCTTGGGTAGCGGGTAATTGTCTTTCAGAGATGCTCTGTTCAAGTTCCGAAAGTCAACACACAATCTTATTTACCCATTCTTCTTTCGGACTGGGACCAAGTTGGCCACCCATTTAGAATATCTTAATGGCACAATAATCTTAGCCTTCAACAGTTTCTTGATTTCCTTTTCTATGGAAGGAAGGAGTAAAGGATTAATCTGTCTTAATTTCTGTTTGTGTGGCTTAGCAGCTCCTTTTAATGGAATCTTGTGCTGGGTAATGCTAATATCAAAGGTCTTCAAATCTTGATAGGACCAGGCAAAGACATCTATATATGTCTGAAATAGCTTGCAATATTGCTCTTTATATTTTTAGGGTACCTTATTAGACAATTTCACAAGCTTGGGATTGGCCTCTGTGCCGAGGTTCAGGTCATCTACCTGATTTTATTCAACAACCTTACTTGGCCAGATTGGGACATCATTCTTATCAAATAGTCTCTCCAGGGGGACCATTCCTCTAGGTATTACATTCCCTTTGAGCTGTAGCACCTTGTGCCCAACCATGGTATCCTACCATTTATTCTGAGGAAGGTCCTCAGTCTCCTCCTCGCCAACATCTATGTCCATATTGGAGAATTCCCCAATAGTCTCCATGAATATTTTCACTTGTTCTTCATCTTCAAACACCTGCCAGTGTTTGACATTGTCAGGGATGGAAGGACGGTAACGAACCTCTATTTCATACCTTAGGAGGGGAGTTCTGAGGTGGTCGAAAAGTGCTTGCAGCTACTGCGAGAGAGTCCGCCATTCTGTTTTGGTCTCTTGGCATGAATTGAATATTGAACGCTAAGAAGAAATTCTCTACCAAGTCCCATACCCCATTTCTGTAAGCCCTCAATAGAGGGTGCTTAGCTTGACATTGATTTCTTGTTTGTCTCACCACCAATTCTGAATCTCCCAAAACCTTCATGCTATGAATATTAATGTTCTTTGCTATCTGTATACCTATAAGCAAGGCTTCATATTCAGCCACATTGTTCGTGGCTTCATACTCCAATTTGAAGGATGATGGGACCAGTTGTTTGGTAGGGGAGATAAGGAGAATCCCAGCTCCATTCCCTTCCTTTGAGTTGGCTTCGTCAAAGTGCAAGGTCCAAATCCCACCTTCTTCATTACTTAAAGACTGCTCGGTCTTTACTTGACAGAAAGATGGCTCCTGCAAGTAATCTTGGTCTTCCTCAAGCATTAGACAAGAAAACTCACCCTCTTTGCTGTACACTAGTGAATTTACTAAATTATCAGCTTTAGTGACCATCTTCACAAACCTTGTTTCCCGGTATAATATCCTCTCTTGGCATCCAAACACAGGGATGGTTGCATAGGTTAGGTCCAAATTTACAGGTCCTCTGATTTTTGTACCCCATGATCTAGATAACAGCATCCCAAACCGAGCTGGGATGTCAGCCACTACTATGTCCATTACCACGCTTTTAGCTGGGATTTGGGCTAGGTTTACCACCAGATCCTTGATCATCCCCAAAAATTTTACTCTTTTAGAATCAAAAGAGTAGAGATATTTATATGGGCGAGTGATCTACAGCCCCAATTTCTCCATAAGCAATAGAGGTAACAGGTTATGGGACACCCCAGAATCCAGCATACAGTTGTGCAACAACAAATCATGAATTAATAAAGAGACATAGAAATGAGGATTTGAAGCATATAACTCCTCAACATGAGGACTAAACATGACCATAGGCCTTTATTCTTGGAGGTTTAAACTATCTGGGATTGGGGCTGCTCCTTGAGGAAGCATTAAAGAAGACACCTGAGACTAGTAGGCTGGCTATTTCAGTAGTTCAGTCAAAGGGACGGGAATTTTTAGTTTTTACAGCTCTTTTCGAAGGCTAAACACAGAAGGAGGCTTCTCTATGAGACTTTCCTTTGGCTCTTTACTCTCGGCTGAAGGTTTTTCTTCCTTTTGGATAGGCTTGAATTTTGCAATTGAGTTGGGGACTATATTAGAAGAAGATGGAATAGAGACATTATGATGCAAAGGTTCGGTCACAGGTTTCTTACCTTTATCTCTGAATTTTTGAAAAACTGTCTCCTTCTGAGGCATCTCTTCTTCTTGTTCTTGTGTGCGGGTTCTCTTTCTAGAGGACTGTTGAGTCCCAAATTTGCATCTTTTCCATACACTTTTCCATACCTTTTTCACTCACCTAAACCTCCCAAATTGTCAATATCATGTGCAAAAGGGTATCTAACATGGTTTTTAATTATATTTTTGTGTTTACTATTTGATCTAGATTTTGTTCATTCAACTGCGGAATCTTGCCACTTTCCGCAGTTGCTGCAACTTTCCGCAGCTATTTTGTGGAACTCTATGCTACAGGTGTCTACAAGGGAAACGAGCCACATGGGCAGGCTAGGAATGACGTGGACATGGTTCGTGTCCTATTGGTTCAAGAAAAATCGTCCAAAGAAGCCGCGGTCAAAGGCGTCCACATGGAAGTCAACTATGGAGTTTCATGTCGGCCGGACTCTGTTTCGTGGCACATAAACATCCATACGGCCGTTTCTAAGCCTGCGGAGGTTAAATCGACATCTGTGCAGAGCTCTGGAGTTGAATTCAAGCATCCACCTTCCGTAGATTCACTTTCCAACACGGCCATACTCCTATATCCGTGGGCGTAGTGGTCTACGTGCTCTCTGCCATCATGAACTTTAGGAGATAGTTACAGTTTGTTGTTATATAAAGAGCGTTTGCATACGCACAGAAAGTTAGTTGATAGTTGACAGTTGTTAGTTGATAGTTGATGTTCGTGAATGTACTCTGTTATCTGTTAGTTTGCTTTGTAGTGATTACGCAGCCCTTGAGCCGTAACACTACCATTCTGTAATGAACTGCTTGTTAATATGAGAAGACTCTGTTTTTCAACTTAATTCGTGTTTGAGGATCGTTACCAAGGCTGTGTAGAGGGCCCCTGCTCAACTAAGGTTTTGTGTATTAGTGTATATTTCTCATTTCATTTCTTTAAAAGTCATTGTATCATAATTCATCCATATGTTCATACTTTGCAGTTGTTTCATTTCTGTTTATACATTTCCATAATTTCCATTTCATTTCTATCTTTCATGTTTTATGATTGTTAATCACTGATCAGTTTTCTTGATTGCAGGTTTTAGATAGACAGCCCGGGCATTTTTATAGCTTTTTGACTAATGACATGAATCTAACATTGTTCTGCTGCTAGTTTTCTTTTCATAGCTTTTGTTTAACTTCAGTCTTGCTTTGTACATTTCAGTTTTGCTTATCTGATTCAGTAGTTAAACTTAGATATATTAAGCTGCTCATAGCATCTTCAGTTGCCTCCGAAAGCCACAGCTGGACTGATGGTGAGGGACTGCATTATGAAATGTGTAGTTTAGTATTAGTTTCTTTTCTGCAAATTTAGATATATTAAGTTGCTCATAGCATCTTCAGTTGCCTCCGAAAGCCACAGCTGGACTGATGGTGAGGGATTGCATTATGAAATGTGTAGTTTAGTATTAGTTTCTTTTCTGCAAATTTAGATATATTAAATCATGCATGACATCTTTGGTTGCCTCCGAAAGCCACAGCTGGACTGATGGTGAGGGATTGAATCATGAGTGTATGGTTTAGTATTAGTTTACTTTCTGCAAATTAAATATCAGTTACACAAGTTGTTTATGATTACTTCCGAAAATCATAGCTGGTCTAATGATGAAGGGTCGGAAAATGAATTGATGTAATCTGATTTAGATTTATTTTGTTGCAATTTTGAATTTCCTTAAGCATAGTTTCTTTTGTGTTTAGTTGGCAGCAAGAATAGTTTGGTTTTCATGTTCACTAGTTTACTGTTTTGATTCATTAGCTTAGCAGCACCTTTTCATTTCAGCAGTACACTTTTACTTTCTTTCAAGTCTTGTCATTGTAATTTTCAATTTGCTTTTAAAGTTTCAAGTTGGTAAATCATTATAGGGGATATCACTTCCTTGAACAAATATAACCAAACTTGTTTTCATTTTAGAATTCCCATTTCACCTTAGAAAGACCAAAAACGACAAAAGTTAAGAAATAGGTTATCTTGCACATATAGTGCGCCGCACTTCATCAGCTTACGATTCCCGGATTGAAAAATTAAATGCAGCAATTTAGGACACACTAAATTGAATAAACAAGGACCTGAGATCATATTTTCTATGAAACTGTGTTTGCATGAAGTCTACAAATTGTTTACAGTAATCATCGATCTTTGGATCTTTAGCAGCACTTGTTTTTTTTTCTTCTTCTTGAAAGGAAAGCTCCACTCTTTCAGCTTCTTGCAAAGAAGACTCAACTTCATCGCCATTTGAGTAAGCAAGATATTGATCATCTTGTCCATCGGGATTGTCTTTTGTAGGGCCATCCATCTGCCCTTCCAGATACAGTGGAGGCTGTATCTGATCCTATTTCTCCTTCCGATCTCTTTGCAATATTTGAAGAGAAGGCTTTCTATATTGTGGGTTAAATCCTCTGTTTGGAGCAGTTTGGAATGGCTTGGAGGATGAGTTCTTTGCCTCGAGCTCAAGCTTCACCAGCTTGCTCGAAAGGTTCTTGATCATTTTTCTCATCTCCTCTATTTTGTAATATGCTACATCTCTATCTTAACTTGAGGTAGATGCTTCTTCTTTCCCTCTCTACCTAGCATCATGGTCTGACCTCCCTTTTGATTTACCCGTAGAAGTAAAGTTGGCTTCCACTTCCAATGCATCAGTCTGGGCTTCATCCAGAGTAGCAAACTTCCTTTCTGTTAAAGAGAATCTGAATTCTGACTCAAAGGCTGCTACAAACACCACTTTAGCAGTGATCTGTTGAGGCTTCATTTCGGCTGGGAGACTTGTATATAATTTATTAAACCTCTTGATGAATTCAGACACGTCTTCATTATGTCTCTTTCTAAGTGCGTTGAATTCTGTAAGACAATATCCGTGGTCCTTCTTCTCTCCCCATTTCTTGGTGAAGGCATTTTCCATTTCCTCCCAGTTATTAATGGAGTGGTCCCTCAAGGTTTTGAACCATTTTCTGGCCTCTCCATCTGGAGACTGGACAAACAATCTCAACACCACATCCAGATGTTCAACATTGAAATTTTCTGCAAAGCCGCAGAAAAATTCCAGGTGTTTCTGAGCTTCAGTATCATTTTCTCCATTGAAATGAGGTAGGATCTTTAAGTAATCCTGAGGCATGTCGTTCAGAATCTGAGGCAATGCCAGGGGGATATTTGTTCAGTAGGAAGCCAGGAATAGCCATCGGATGTTGTGGAGGTGGTAGGAGAGTCTGATGTGTGATAGGAGGTGGTGGAAGAGAAGTATGTATGATAGTGGGGATATACTAAACAACGGCTTGAGGGGTTGACTGAACTGCTGGAATATGAGAAGTGGAAACCTCTGTGACTTCTTTAACTTCTTCAGTTTCAGGAGTGGGATGCAGAAAGAAGCTCGTGGTATCTACAGATTCTGCCTCATATTTTACTTCAATATTTTCAAGGGAGGAGCTATCTGAAGTATAGTCAAGTGTTCTTGCAATAGAATCACGACCTTGATCTTGAGCTAATTGAGAGGAGGATGGAGAGTCTTCCAGGGAGAATCTAGTAATATCTGTATAAGATGATTTTCTTTCTCTCCAACTTCTCTTGTGCAAAATCTTCTCTGGATCAGACACTGAAGGTGTTCTCAACTGGGATGTATCTGACCTCAGGTGTGGCTTTCGGGAAACCAGGACTGCAAATAGATTTATCCTTTGAATGATAGTGGAGTGGCCAAGGTGAGGGATCTACAACTCCCAACCCTTCTTGCTCACTATTCTGAAGGGTGGATGATATTTGTCGAGGCCCAGGGATTTAGTTCTTTAAATTATTTCCTAGGAAACGACACCAAAAAGATGTTGTAGCTCCTAGAGACAACCTTGAGTTGTATAAAGACCAGTGCCTAGGACATCTTAAATGAAAGGAGCATATGACTCAACTGACCATAGTTGGAAATTTTCAGCTCTCATGCAATTATCACTCAGATGAATGGTTTTAATAAGGGTGGAACCAAAACCCCAAATTTAAACACAACAACTAGTAAAACTGCAGAAACTGAGTACAAACTGCAATAAGTAAATGCATCAGAAAAATTTAAAACAAAATGCTGTAAAAGGGGGCCGGCTTCTAAAATGAATACATAGTTGTCAAGTTATATATGAGCGATGACTATGGAAGAATATGGAGTAAGATATCAACTATAACCGGGCTCATCCAAGGATAAGAATCCATATATACTGGGCTTATTCAGAGATAAGAATACATATATATTTTCTCGTTCAAAGATAAGAATCCATTGTAGTTAGTATCGGAAGAACGACGGAAGAGATAGAAAATGAAACAAAGTATCATGCCTGAGCCATATTTAAAGTGTTGTAGATGAGTAAATATGAGTATTTTCTATGATAAATTCACATTTAAGCATGGGAGCACTCGCATTCCAGAGAATTTAGATACAAGAGATGTAGAGAGATATGAAATGAACATTTATATTCAAAAAGAAGGAGAAGAGTTACAAACTGTGAATCATCCCGAGCGGAATCCCCAATTCCAGAAAAAATTCTTATTACTGAGTCCCTACGAGATTTTCAAACATCCACTATCAAAGTTCATACAAAATACATACAGAATACTCAAGCTAGTGAGTCCTTTGGAAAACATGGAACCTTTTGTTAGTGTTTTCTTCCTGTTTTATAACCTCTGATTCCTATGCGCGAGAAGATTTTTTGGGAAAATAACTTCGCCGTGTGCTTGTATGTTGTTTCAGGTCTAAATAAAAAACATAAATTATGATGAGGTAAAAATGCCTCTCATCATCTTACAACGCAGGCCTAAAGCCGTTTCTAACTGAAATGTAAACAATTTACTAAACTGAAAGTGAAAACTGCAGGAGTGAAATAAGGATTTCACCCGAAATGACAAAGTGAAAAGGACATAAGGTAAAAAGGCCACACAGGACCCATCATGGATTATCATTGCTATTTGATGAGGTGGAACCACTACTGCTACTGGTGAAAGAGACACCGTTAGTCGTGGGAAGGACTGACCTTTTGTGCTGGAGGGTGCGGCACTGCTGGTAGTGGATGAGTTGGCCTTCTGCGTTGGAGGGTCTTATAGAATGGAAAATGGTCATGATCCATTGACTTGGACATGGAATTGACCCTCTACATATTTTTTATCTGCTTCCTGGGCGTGGAGGATTGTCATCCTCGATGTTAGTATGAATCCCTTGTCGAAGTGTACGAACTTTAGCTACGCATAACTAATAGCCCTAACAACAAAAGTGGCTGCCAATATCTTCAGATCTGCGGTTAGTTAAACAAGAAAAGAGCTGCAAAACACCAGATTTATGCATGGAAAGACATTAAGCAGTAAAAGTAAGGGTTTGCTCCATATACCAATAGACAAGACAAGAACAAATTTTGAAAGAATTTTTGTATTAATGGGGCACCTGTGAGGAAAACTAGAAGGAGTATCCAATTCCCCTCAATGGGATGGGTTCTTGGAAGTCCTCAACACTTCAGATCTAAGATTTCTCTCTCTAGTTGATGTAGAAAACCCAATGCAAAGAGTAGAGCTCAATGGGAGCAAAAGATGGAGATGTGTGACCAAGTGTATAGATCCAGAGTGATCTAATAGGCAACAAAAGGTGAATAATGGTAGGGAAAACCCTCCTATTTATAACAAAATATTGGGTCATTCTAGATCTTGGTGCATGGGTTAACTAGATCTAGATCCACTTTTTATGGAATATTTTATTATATTTGTTGGAGGGAAAAGGTATTTGACTTGGGTCAAATCCCTTAATTTGTCAAAAATAAATAAATAAATGATTTATTTATCTTTTTAAGGAAGCGGTTAGAGGATAATCAAATAAATAATGATTTATTCAATTATTTAAGGAAGTGGTTGAAAGATAATTAAATAAATAATGATTTGTTTAATTATTTATGGGTGATTTGGTCATATTTA
>CM076569.1:521963235-522015735 GCA_034641835.2 Pinus albicaulis
TCTAAGTCCTTTGATATTTCTTTTAGGACCTTTTACCCTCTTTTTGATTTTTTTTTAATTTTTTTAATTTTTTACAAAATATGGGAATACAACTTGCAGAAAGCAAAGTATGTACATATTTACAAGACTATCATCAGTTAAGTCAAAATTTTGAATCCTATATTTATAGGTCACTGTTGGTCGCTTTAATTGTTTTAACAATTCAAGCTCCACATAAATTGTCAACCCGAGAAAGTCTGTTTATTCCAAAGACAACCACGCACTGGATATGCTCAATTCCAAAAGCAAAAATAATGTTGTAGTAAAAGTCACACAATTATTAATCATACAAATCTAATTATTCACACCCTGTTTTAACAAAGCTGAAGTCTACTTATGTTATAGTAGAAGCAATTACTCTATTGCAGTCTTTTAAGAATCCTAATGAAAGGAAATCACTCTGCAGGAAAGGAAACCAATCAACCATAACAGGGAACAGGACCCTATTCCTTCAAATAGGAACTTCAGCACCTGCTGCCTGACACTAATCACACTGTAGAAAGGATGAATTCAAGAAAACAGGACCCTATTCCCATGAGTAGGAACCTTCAGCACCTGTCTCCTGTTTCTAATCACACTGCAGGGAAAAAGAAAGTCAATCAATGGAAACAGGACCCTATTCCCTTGCACAGGAATCTTCAGCACCTGTTTCCCAACATCAATCATACATTCAAACAGATAACAGAAAAATATCTCTCAGCTTCTTTTAAGAATGAATGTACCAAACTCATGCAGCGTTTAAAGGAAACAGAATGCTCAATGAACTACAGAGCTATGCAACTGGTGTTTCAGCAAACATAATTAAATTAAGGTGCGAATATCATAAAGAAACTAAACAAACTACAGGAACAGTCGGGTGAATCTTGTGATGAAGGCGGGCCCTTTCCTTCTCACAAGATTCCCCAGGGAAAGAGTTAAATTGGAGCGCTCAAAAGAAACCTTTATTCATCTGTCAAAAAGGAATGATACATTACAATGGAGTCTAGCTCCTTTCTGCTCAAAACAATGTTTCTCCTATAGTCTCTAACTCCCCTTCTAATGATGATGTCTCCTCTTTTTAAAGAGGAGACATCTATTACAGTTACATCAGAGAAAATCTATGTTTATCCAAATCTGTTCTTCTTTCTTAAAACAGGGCCCTTCTATTCTTCCATAGAAAGATATTGTTACAACAAATGCAGAAAAAGTACTGGCTTCAGAATAATCCGTGTAACCACTCCTCGCTTGTCTTCATCTTGTTGCCATTGTTCCCAAAATACTCTTCCAGAATCGCAAATCACGAGTAGTGACGGAATTTGCGTGCCCGCTTGACTGTGTCAGCAACGGAGTCGACTGTTTCAGCAACGGCCGATCGTTTTAGCACAACACGTTCCTTATCATAAATTATCTGTGATCTTTTAGACTTGTGTTAGCAACAATCTACCTTCGATTAATGATGAAATATAAGAGTAATATGGAATTATATGTAAACAGATTAAATATATAGTAAAGAGGAGGATTTCATATACCTTTGGATAAAGTGAATGAAAATGATGATGGAACCCTTTTTAAATACAATTATAAAGGGTAAGGTGGTGTCAATATGTATGGTAAAAATGGTACATTGTGAGGTCCTAACATCCCCCCCAGCTGAAAGGGTTGCATGTCCTCAGGCAACTCTTAGTCTGAGTCAGAGTCTGAGTACTGACTCTGTGCATGCACGTTGCTCAAGCAGTAACTGGAGCAGGTGGCTTCTGTCAAAGCTCAGAATCCTCGATTGTTCTGCAATTGCTGCCATGCTACTGCCTCGTCCTTGTTAGCCAATTGGTAGTGAGACTGGTATTGTTCTGTCGGCATCCATAAGATCGGGAAGTGAAAATGATAACCAATCCAGTTCTCTCCACAATGTCGAATGCATCTGATGTAGTTTGTTACCCTGGATAGTGCAGCTTGAAGATTATCAGGGCTAAAAGGGTGATACTCTTGTCTTTACTTACATGACTGTTGCCAGAACATAGTGTTGGCCTTCAAGGCAGCAGTTTCCTTCACTCTGATTAGCTGTAGACACTGTAGAAGTGTTGAGGCTTGCAGTTGTTGTATGTAGCGGTGTATTCCTGGCTTCTGCAAGAATCGGTGATATTCTGCTACAAACATGGCCGGATTTAAAGGTTCCGGTCTAATCCAAAGGAGGCGATTCTCCTCTTTATGCCTACTTGCAATAAAAACAGTTTGCCATGTGATCTGATTGGCAAGAAATGAAACAAATGCCCTAATTTGTACATCACCTACAATTGGAGTGAGATTGACCTGTCTATTCTCAGGCATAGCCTCATTATGGAGATAAAGTTCACATAACAAATGTTGGTCACTAGCAGGGGCCTCAGCAAATGTTTTAAAAAATTGTTCCGCTGTGAGCAATTCATGAGGTCTCCCATCCTTAATTGCCTTCAATTGAAAATAAACAAGACGTTCAGAGAGGAAGAGAGAATAATTCAAGGAGGATTTACGGGTGGCCAACAATTTTTGCACTAATGAAAACATCAAAACCAACTTTTCCTTTAATTCCTTGACTTCTTTCTTAGAATCCTTGAGCTGTTGCAGTGTCTGTTCCCAAATATCCCAGTTGGCATACATCTGATTCTTCCAGGCCAACTTATGCTGCTGCAATATTTTATCTTGATCCACAGCATACTGTTTCTTCCAGTTATGCATTATTTCTAATTGTTTCCATGGCAGGGTCTGTGTCCCAGCATTATAAGTACTGGGTTGGGCCATCGTCTGAGTAGCTGAGCTGACTAACACAGGGCGGGATATCTATGGTTTGGTTTCTTTTTCCAGACTTTTTGAGGGCCCTACTGGTTCTTGTGTGACAGTATGGCGTTCTTCTTTAATTGTAGCTGATGTAGATGCCTCAGGTACCTGAATTTTGACTATTTTATATCCTGTCTGTTGGTAAATATTACCACACTCATGGCACATGTATTCTCTGCATGGATCCTTCTTTTGTGCTGATGCTGTGTGTGCCAACATGTAGAGATTCAATTCTATATCAAAGGCTTCTCTTGCCATTATCAATTCTTTCTTATAGGCCTCTAGTTCTGACTTAAAAAACTCATTTTCCTCCAATAAAGATGCCATAGTGGGTGAACCCTGTGTGCTGGTTGATTCAGCTGGAGTTGTCTGCTGATCCACAGTTGTAGCTGGTTCTTGTGTTGCAGCTACAGCTAGTTTCCTTGTATTATCATGCTTGGTGTATGATTTTTGTACCACAGTAGCTTGTTCTTGTGTTTCATCTTCTGGGTAAGTAACTAGTTCTTGTGGAGCAGTTACTGTTTGAGTAGTAAACGATGTCATCTTACCCCGGGCAACTGGTTCTTGTGGAGCAGTGCCGCAGGATGAGACAGGTAATGGTTGGGGAATTTGGAATGGTGATGAGGATTGAAGTTTTAACAGGATAGTCGCAGGGTCAGGGGAAATGGGAGTGATTTCAGTTTCAACAGTCATTTTCATTTTCCTCCTAGGTAGGAAAGTAGAAAAGTCCGTGACTTTCCTTTTCTTTGTAGGAGAAGATTCTTTTCTAGGGGAAGGGCTTTCGGAAGAGGTGACAGCTTGGGATGTGGCCCTTGTTTGTCGTTTTGAGATAGAGACTGTTGGGGTTCGTCTCTTCCTTTTATGAGTAGGGGGAGATGGGGGTGTTTGAGAGTCATCGCTAGAGATATGAACAGTGGGAAGGGGTGAATCTACTAAGTGGGATGAACTTGGGGGTAGGTCAACTGGTTCTGAGGATGGAATCAATGGGGGGTCAGGGATATTGTCCAGTTGCCTTTCATAAGAACTCTCGAGAGTTTCTTGGGAACTTCCGGCTTGTTGGGGAATTTCGGCTTGCTGGGGAATTTCGGCTTGCTGGGGAATGAGGAGTGGATTATTCAGAGGGGGATTTTGCTGAGCAAAACCCCTCTGAATTAATAATTGACATAAGCGATGATGGGTAAGGGATAATAATGGGAATTTTACCCGTCTACAGTAATATGACTTTACAGGATCTGTAAAGTCATATGCACAAGGAATACAGTGAATAAATCAAGGAAAGGCAGATCCCCATACATCTGTATGCACAAGCTCCAATTTTCCGCTCTTCTTTTCTTTCCCAACTCTGAGAAATCCGACTCTCTTCTGTTTTCCATAAATGCAATTCTCACAGAAATCCAAATCAACATTCTTCAAACCTGGCAGCAAATTTCTTGAGTGAAGAATCTTCATTCCCTTCTCACTCATGTGTCCAAGCCTATGATGCCATAATGCTACATCTGCTCCTTTGGAAGTTAAAGCATTAACAGAGTTATAAATACCATTGCATAAATACAATGTACCAACCTTTTCACCTTTTGCTATTACCAGCGCTCCTTTGGTGACCTTCCAAGTTTTATCTGTGAAAGTTGTCACACAACCTTCACTGCCTAACTGCCCTGTTGAAATCAGATTTTTCTTCAGATCTGGAACATACCTTACCTCCTTTAGTAGCCATTGGTTTCCATTCTGTTGTTTTACAAGAACTTTACCCATTCCAACAATTTTACAGGGTTTATCATCACCCAAACGAACTTGTCCAAAATCTCCTTGAACATAGTCATGAACATATTTCTTATCAGGTGTGGCATGGAATGAAGCCCCTGAATCTACAACCCAAGAATCAGTAACATTTTCGAAAGAAAGAATCAAAGCATCTTGTAACACATCACTTGTCACATTTTCTTCATGATTGTTTTCTTGCTGTGTGTCTCCTTCTTTTCCCTTCCGAGATCTACAGTCTTTCTTTAGGTGTCCTTTCTTTCCGCAATTCCAGCACACTATCCCCGATCTGGACTTGGATCTACCTTTCCTTGATTTACTGCGATATCCCGAGCTCTTTCCTCTTTCCATTATTCTTCCCCTAGACTCTGCACTCAAAGAATTACCTGATGTCTCCCCAGAGATTTTCCGTCGCATTTCCTCGCTAAGGATAGCACCAACAACATCATCAAACTTTAAAGTACTAGATCCAGAGACAGAGTTACTAATGGCCATAACTAAACCATTCCAGCTTTCTGGTAATGAGCATAAGAATAACAGAGCTCTAACTTCATCATCAAAGTTTACCCCTACAGAACTTAACTGACTGGTAACTGTATTAAATTCATTTAAATGGTCTGCAACAGATCCACCTTCTGACATCTTCATATTAAATAGTTGTTTCATAAGAAAAACCTTGTTTTATGCCGAGGGTTTTTCATATAGTTTCGCCAATGTCTACATCAAACCCTCTGTTGTTGTTTCCTTCGAGATATTGAAGGCAACTCCTTCAATAAATCAAGGAAAGGCAGATCCCCATACATCTGTATGCACAAGCTCCAATTTTTCGCTCTTCTTTTCTTTCCCAACTCTGAGAAATCTGACTCTCTTCTGTTTTCCATAAATGCAATTCTCACAGAAATCCAAATCAACATTCTTCAAACCTGGCAGAAAATTTCTTGAGTGAAGAATCTTCATTCCCTTCTCACTCATGTGTCCGAGCCTATGATGCCATAATTCTGCATCTACTCCTTTGGAAGTTAAGTGTGAGTTAGAAATACCATTGCATAAATACAATGTACCAACCTTTTCACCTTTTGCACATGCAGTAGCTCCTTTTGTGACCTTCCAAGTTTGCTCTTGTGAAAGTTGTCACCTGACCTTCTTGCCCTAACTGCCTGTTGAGAAATCAGATTTTCTTCGGATCTCAGATGCGGAACATGCCTTACCTCCTTTAGTAGCCCTTGGTTTCCATTACATTGTTTTACAAGAACTTTACCCATTCCAACATTTTCGGGGTTTATCATCACCCGAACGAACTTGTCCAAAATCTCCTTGAACATAGTCATGAAAATATTTCTTATGAGGTGTGGCATGGAATGAAGCCCCTGAATCTACAACCCAAGAATCAATAACATTTTTGAAAGAAAGAATCAAAGCATCTTGTAACACATCATCTGTCACATTTGCTTCATGATTGTTTTCTTGCTGTGTGTCTCCTTTTCCATTCCAAGATCTACAGTCTTTCTTCAGGTGTCCTTTCTTTTCGCATTTCTAGCACACTATCCCCGATCTGGACTTGGATCTGCCTTTCCTTGATTTACTTCGATATCCTGAGCTCTTTCCTCTTTCCATTCTTCTTCCCCTACACTCTGCACTCAAAGCATTACCCGATGTCTCATCGGATCTTTTCCATCGCATTTCCTCACTAAGGATAGCACCGACAACATCATCAAACTTTAAAGTACTAGATTCGGAGATAGAGTTACTAATGGCCATAACCAAACCATTCCAACTTTCTGGTAATGAGCATAAGAATAACATAGCTCTAAATTCATCATCAAAGTTTACCCCTACAGAACTTAACTGACTGGTAACTATATTAAATTCATTTAAATGGTCTGCAACAGATCCACCTTTCGACATCTTCATATTAAATAGTCGTTTCATAAGAAATGCAGTTTTGATGTTAGGTTTTTCATATAGTTTCGCCAACATCATCATCTCAAACCCTCGTTGTTGTTTCCTTCGAAATATTGAAGGAAAATCCTTCAATAAATCAAGAGAGAGCTAGATCCCATACATCTGTATGCCGGCTCTAATTTTTAAGCTCTTCTTTGCTAGATTTTCCCGACTCTACGAGAAATGTATCACCGAGACTACCATAAATGAAATTCTCACAGAAATCCAAATCAACATTCTTCAAACCTGGCAATAATTCTTGATGAAATCTTCATCCCCTTCTCACTCATGTGCCCGAGCCAATGATGCCATAATGATGCATCTGCTCCTTTGGAAGTTAAAGCATTAACATAGTTAGAAATACCATTGCATAAATACAATGTACCAACCTTTTCACCTTTTGATATTACCAGGGCTCCTTTGGTGACCTTCCAAGCTTTATCTGTGAAAGTTGCAACACAACCTTCATTGCCTAACTGCCCTGTTGAAATCAGATTTTTCTTTAGATCTGGAACATGCCTTACCTCCTTTAATAGCCATTGGTTTCCATTCTGCTATTTTACAAGAACCTTACCCATTCCAACAATTTTACAGGGTTAATCATCACCCATACGAACTTGTCCAAAATCTCCTTGAACATAGTCATGAAAATATTTCTTATCAGGTGTGGCATGGAATGAAGCCCCTAAATCTACAACCCAAGAATCGGTAACATTTTCGAAAGAAAGAATCAAAGCATCTTGTAACACATCACCTGTCACATTTGCTTCATGATTGTTTTCTTGTTGTGTGTCTCCTTCTTTTCCCTTGAGATATATAGTCTTTCTTTAGGTGTCCTTTCTTTCGCATTTCTGACACACTATCCCGATGCGGGACTTGGATCTTTCCTTGATTTACTCTGATTTACTGCGATATCCTGAGCTCTTTCCTCTTTCCATTCTTCTTTCCCTAGACTCTGCACTCAAAGCATTACCCGATGTCTCACCGGAGCTTTTCCGTCGCATTTCCTCGCTAAGGATAGCACCGACAACATCATCAAACTTTAAAGTACTAGATCCGGAGACAGAGTTACTAATGGCCATAACCAAACCATTCCAGCTTTCTGGTAATGAGCATAAGAATAATAGAGCTCTAACTTCATAATCAAAGTTTACCCCTACAGAACTTAACTGACTGGTAACTGTATTAAATTCATTTAAATGGTCTGCAACAGATCCACCTTCCGACATCTTCATATTAAATATTCGTTTCATAAGAAATACCTTGTTTGATGCCAAGGGTTTTTCATATAGTTTCGCCAACGTCTGCATCAAACCCTCTGTTGTTGTTTCCTTCGAAATATTGAAGGAAACTCCTTCAATAAATCAAGGAAAGGAAGATCCCCATACATCTGTATGCACAAGCTCCAATTTTTCGCTCTTCTTTTCTTTCCCAACTCTGAGAAATCTGACTCTCTTCTGTTTTCCATAAATGCAATTCTCACTGAAATCCAAATCAACATTTTTCAAACCTGGCAGCAAATTTCTTGAGTGAAGAATCTTCATTCCCTTCTCATTCATGTGTCCGAGCCTATGATGCCATAATGCTGCATCTGCTCCTTTGGAAGTTAAAGCATTAAAAGAGTTATAAATACCATTACATAAATACAATGTACCAACCTTTTCACCTTTTGCTATTACCAGCGCTCCTTTTGTGACCTTCCAAGTTTTATCTGTGAAAGTTGTCACACAACCTTCACTGCCTAACTGCCCTGTTGAAATCAGATTTTTCTTCAGATCTGGAACATGCCT
This sequence comes from Pinus albicaulis, assembly GCA_034641835.2. Taxonomy (NCBI): domain Eukaryota; kingdom Viridiplantae; phylum Streptophyta; class Pinopsida; order Pinales; family Pinaceae; genus Pinus; species Pinus albicaulis. The sequence continues at coordinate 521,971,554 of CM076569.1, forward strand.
TACCTCCTTTAGTAGCCATTGGTTTCCATTCTGTTGTTTTACAAGAACTTTACCCATTCCAACAATTTTACGGGGTTTATCATCACCCAAACGAACTTGTCCAAAATCTCCTTGAACATAGTCATGAAAATATTTCTTATCAGGTGTGGCATGGAATGAAGCCCATGAATCTACAACCCAAGAATCAGTAACATTTTCGAAAGAAAGAATCAAAGCATCTTGTAACACATCACCTGTCACATTTGCTTCATGATTGTTTTCTTGCTGTGTGTCTCCTTATTTTCCCTTCCGAGATCTACAGTCTTTCTTTAGGTGTCCTTTCTTTCCGCATTTCCAGCACACTATCCCCGATCTGGACTTGGATCTGCCTTTCCTTGATTTACTTCGATATCCTGAGCTCTTTCCTCTTTCCATTCTTCTTCCCTTAGACTCTGCACTCAAAGCATTACCCGATGTCTCACCGGAGCTTTTCCGTCGCATTTCCTCGCTAAGGATAGCACCGACAACATCATCAAACTTTAAAGTACTAGATCCAGAGACAGAGTTACTAATGGCCATAACCAAACCATTCAGCTTTTAAGTAATAAGAGCATAAAATAACAGAGCTCTAACTTCATCATCAAAGTTTACCCCTACGAGAACTTAAGCCGGCCAATGCTTGTGTTAAATTCATTTAAATGGAGTACACCATGAGATCCACCTTCCGACATCTTCATAATAAATAGTCGTTTCATAAGAAATACCTTGTTTGAGGCCGAGGGCTTTTCATACAGTTTCGCCAACGTCTGCATCAAACCCTCTGTTGTTGTTTCCTTCGAAATATTGAAGGCGACTGACGCCGCAAGACACAACCGTACTGTTCCGAGTGCCTTTCTATTGAGAATGTTCCATTGCAGCATCATACATAGTGGCCAAGCTTCTTTGTTTTTCCGCTCAATGGTAGGTACAGATCTTTCTGATACAGATAATATTCCATCTGCATCTTCCACAGCACAAAGTTTTGGCCGTTAAATTTCTCGACCCTAAACTTACCATCGTCCGCCATTGCTCCCACTTGAACCAGGAACCCTTTTTTCCTGTGAGTTTATCAGCCAAATATACCTTCGGCTCTAATACCAGTTGTTAGAAAATTAAATATTACAGAGCAATGCAACACATAAAATATACGGAAAATACAATCACAAAAAAAACATAAAACCAGAGAGACACAGATATACGTGGTTCACCTAGTTTGGGCTACGTCCACCCCGAACAACCAGTCCTTCCTTTTTATTATCCAGTAAAAATGAAGAGACAAAACCTACAGCAGATCCGTTGTAATATCCTCTATTCTCTCTCACAGTCTCCCTCTCTGTTTCTCGCTCCGAGAATACACACATAATACACAGCCGCAATACAATGCCCTCATATATACAAGGGGGTTGCCTTCTAGGGCAAAAAACCCTAATCTAAACATAACTTCTACCATCATATCATTTGCCTAATGAACGGCCCAGATTGACTAGAAATTACTATACTTTTACAAGGAAATTTTACATCTATTTTTAGCTTCGGGGGCGCTGCCCCCGAACCCTCGCTAGGGGGGGGGCTTCGAAAAGCGTTGCCGCCCCCCCCTGGACCCCCCACGGCAGCGATTAATTACAGGCGGCGTTTCCGCCCCCTTTTAAGGTACAGGGGGTCCAATGCTGTGATACAAAATAAACAAGATAATCAGGCTCCACACCCAACAATCCACTGATGTTTATCCACCAGCATATCCTCCACCTTGAGCTTCCACAACTCAAAACTATGACCATTAAATTTCTCGATCTCTATCTTTCCATTTCTTGCCATATTCTTTCATCGCAAGAATTAATCCCACAGATCTCGCACTGAACATGTCCTACCATAAGATCGAGAAAAAACCCTCAGTAGCAGAGGTGTCCCCTTGAATCTGAAACAACTCTGATACCAAATGTAGGTTTTAACCCAATATATATTATTAGCTACAAACAAATTCTTAAAAACATAAAATAAACAATGGTGAGAACATAAACATAAAATACATATACACATATATTTTCCTCTGAATCCCAAAACCGGGACTACGAGATTGATTTTTCATTATATTCCTTTGAATGTTACAATACATATATATACATGTCGAAGCATTCATAAACCCCAATCCATTAACCCTGGATTACAACACAACCATAGTTTCCTTGAATGAATCTACAAAATACCATGGAAAGAAAACCATCATGCCCAAAACCATGTGTAAAACCCATGCACAAAACCATAGGTAGGTCTGCCGACCTAATATAGGGTCCATTTTTTTTTTCCCAGGGTGTTTCCCTAGACCCCGTGTAGGCCCAGCTACCGCCCCCTTCTGACCCCCCATGCTTCCCCCAACACAACAAATAGGGGGGGCTATCACCTCCCCTGTGATCCCCCTGTGCGTGCGACTAGTTATGGAAAGAATATAAAAAAGACCCAATAGATAAGACCCCTACCCCCATGTTATTGAAAGAGTTGGGAAATCTAAATATGAAGTAAAAATAGAAAGTGAAAGACTTCAATAAGAGGTTCAACTGCGCCCTGAATAGATTTACAGAAGACACAAACCTCATGACTCCATCACAATACATTACTACACTTCTGCCTTGCCGACAAGCATTGCGTAGTTCGTCAAGTGAACTATGAAACCAACATTAATGGAAAATTATGAAGAGGCTATCACAATTTATTAGGAGTTGCACGCAATTAGAGTCATCACAAACGATGAACCAACAAAGGAATCCAAAGACACAGGAAGAAGTTATCAGGACATCGTATGCAAGGCCAAAGAGAAAGTACCATCCAGTCTTGAAAACTTGACCCGTATTGTCAAGAATCTATCAAATGAGATGGAATAAACCAAACAAAGGTCAAGTGAGACCACTGTGAGCATCAATCCTCTGTAATTCAACTTGCTAAGAAGGATTGAAAATTTGGGTAGCAGCAGTAACCAACCGACAAAGTCCGCGCAGAGCTCGAACGTTGTGTTGAATCTTGACAAGTTGGGCATGGAAACATAGTGGTCATGTCATCAAGATTACCATTATGAGAAAACATGCCTATAATGGAATCACATAATGATCTTTCTTTCTACGCATATTTGCGATACTGTTCTTGCTGATGAGGAGACCAAGCCTGAAGAAGAGAAGGAAGAAATTGTTGCAACTGATGAGACTCCAAGTGTTAAAAATATAGTAAATATGTTCAATTGCATACTTATGACCCAAAAGAGTAGAACCGAGGAACAACCTCTGAGTGACCCTCTGACCCAGAAGTAGACCAACCAATATAATTTAAGAAGCTAAGGGAGAACCACTACAATAGAGTTGACGAAGCAGAGACTCAAAGAAGGCATGTTAAGTGTTAGCCACCTATAATATTTGTTATAGGAAAAGGTGGCTAAAATTTTTTTGAGCCTTCAAGAAACAAATTTTATTACTAAAAATTGTTGGCTCTTAAAGACTCTTGAAGGTCTCCTGCTTCTGTCCAAATCTTCACTACTGTGCCTATTTTTAACTCTGAAATCCTGCTGATTTCCAAGGCAAAACAATACTGCAAAATGTCATTTTCCTCTTTCCACTTCCAAACTAACCTTATTTTCAACCCCTTCATTTCCCATGAAAAAACCTTCATGATCATGTTTTTCCCCTTCTCATCCTTCAACACCCTTTGGTAAGGTTCAAAGACTCTTTCCTTGCCTTACCGGAACCCTCTAAACCTTTGAAAAACATTGAAAATCATTCAAAAACTCATTTTTTCATATGAATTTGACTTAAGCCCCTTTGAGCTAAGTTTTTAACCACTTCCAATCATATGCCTACACCCTGGGACCAAGCGCCAACTCTGGGGGTGTTTATTGCATCGCAAATATCCAAGTGCACATGTCTTTCCATATTCTAAAGTTGTGATGCGATGAGCCTTTATACTTTAGAACCCGATGCGATCAGCCTCCTTTGTTATAAACTCCAGATTTCATGCTTTCTTTGAGAAAAACAAAGAGCTAAAGTCCCAACGCCCATCGCATCGCATAAATCAAATGGGTTGATTGAAAAGTCCATACCCGATCTCCCAATATGCGATTAGCCCCATCCTCTTTAACCCTCAGTCACATTATCCTTCATATAACCTTTGGCCCCGCAATCAGGCACCCGACCACATAATACATATCTCGCCCAAAAAATATTAAAAACCTTATGTTATTCGAAACTTTGGGTTTTTTAATTATTTTATATTATTTCCGCCGGCGTGAATTTTCAGCCACTCCGCACCGTCGATCTTATCCGCAGATCCGATGGTGCGGAATTCATCTCCCCGTGGCCCCCACCGCCCATAAGCCGATTGCCCAAAACCGGCAGTATCTATCGCACTAACTTTGGGGCAAGGGTGGTTTTTTCCCGATGGCCAACGATTCCATACAATGGTTGACAAGCGTCCCCTGTACCTTTTTCAAAACCGTCGTCCATCACGCATAACCGCAGTCCATTGCGCATTATTGTTCGGACACAGATGCCCAGCGATATGGCCATGGACCGTCCGATCTGGGGCGGGCCATCCAACGATGATCGCTTGCCGAAGCTGTCCGATGGTTAACAAAGATGCACACACAATAACCGGGCTATCGTACATGCGGCAACGACATCTCCGCCGTCGATCTGATATGCAGGTCGATGGCCCAAAATTCATCGCCCGACCTCCCCATTTGACTTTCACAACTCCACTCCCGACCGTTGATCTCTGCGCGATCGACGACTCAGATTCATCCTACTCCTCTGCCTCCTCGTTCAATCTCGACCGTCGATCTCTGCACGATCGACGGCTCGGATCTAATTTTTCTTTCGCCCGTTCTACGATCTCTCCTGATCAATCCTGATCGTTGGATGATGCCATCCAATAGCCCCGCTGTCTTCACACGCCTTCCGATGCAGTTAACCTATAAAAGTAGGATTTTATAATAGTTTTTGTATTTTGCAGGGTTTTAAATCATTTTCTCGCGATTTTCAAAGAAGATTCAGAGGCGGAAGGTGACGACCCTCCCGCTTTCAATTCGTCAAAGGAAATCATCCACAGGGTGGAAATACCCGTTTCCTCAGTGTTTCCTCAGGCATGGGTGCCTTATAAACCCTGCGCAGCCCTGCACATCAACAAGAAAGCCATGAATTGGCACAGTAAAAGAGTATCAGTGCCGAAGACCACAATGCATTAGAACAGAGGATTAGAGACAATTTCACGGGGATTACATCTAAGATGCTTATCAAAAGCCTAATCCTCGATTCAAAACACAAGTTAAATAATATCTAAAGGGTCTTGTCAATAGGAACACCTCCACCACCACAAAATGAGGCAAATTGACCCCTTTAGTTATCACGATGCCACCTGTGCCTCAAAATATTCAATCAGAAGCTAAATTTATTGATCAGGAACCTAAAACCTCACAGAAAATCAAAGGCTTCCGAACAAATAATACTAATCAAAGGTCTTATCTCCAAATTGGCAGAAAAACTATTTTAAAGGTTAAAGAACAGTCCAGAAGCAGATATTTTCAATCATTAGGCCTCAAAAGACACAAACAAAGTTATGAAGTAGAGTTATAAATGATTGCATTCCCACCTTATGCCTTGCCTGGTTCCCAAAGGCCAGGAATTGCATTGATTACATAATTAATAATACTTGACCCCTGGGAAATCCTCCCACCTCTTCATTCTTCTATAAATACTTATGTAGAAGATGAGAAAATGTTGGTCTCTGGACATCTGAATGCATGTAATAGTTATTCTGAAGCTACTGATGCCCTGTTTGAAATTCAAAGATACATAAGTTGATATGAGAAGTTTGAAGTTGTAAAGACCCACCGGGCTTGCTGATTGTAACTGGTTCGAACATCAAATACAAGCTCCTGATTTATGGGATCCTGATTTGTGTCAATGGTGAAGTGTTCCTCACTGTCAATTGTTATTTTTCTTAATGTTTTCATTCTGTTCATTTTATCTGATAAAGAGTAGAAAACATAGAGCTACGATTTACTCTCAACAGTACCCTACTCTTACTAAAAACTTTATTGTCTATGTTTTCTTCATTTGAAAGTTCTCTTTGAAGAGTACATTAATGCAGGTTGGTTTAAAGGCACTTGCCTAATCTAAATTTCTCTTTGTCACTGTTATCTGTGGTTTTCTTATTGAATATGATGAAAGTATGGTAGTTTAAAGGAACTTACCTGATCTTAATCTTTTCAACTATTTCTTCTAATGTTTTCTAATTAAAATTAGTTCAATGCAGGCTGGTTTAAAGGCACTAACCTGATCTCAGAATACTTTTATGTTTTTCTTATTGAATATGCTGAAAGCAGGATAGTTTAAAGGCACTTACCTGATCTTAATCTTTTTCAAACTGTCTTTTAATGTTTTCTAACTGAAATTACTTCAAAGCAGGCTAGTTTAAAGGTATTAACCCGATCTCAGAATACTCTTATGTTTTTCTTTAAGTACATGCTGAAGCAAGATAGTTTAAAGGAACTTACTTGATCTTAGGTTGTTTTACTATATCTTCATTTGTTTGTTCTTCATTTCCTATCTGTTTCATTCCATAAAATCACCTTAAGAGATCCTTTGACATAAGTGACTTGCCCCATGGATCCTACTTGAACCTTGCGGTCCAATTAAAATCCTATTATGACTCCATAGCCCAACGGGTTAAAACTGTCTTTGCCTTTCTGTCAGCCAAATCATTCCTTCACTTGCAAACACCTTCACCCTTCATTTTGAAACTTCCTTCACCCTCATCATGTCCTTGCCCAACCAAAACAAAAAAAAACAAAACCAAAGCTCTTCATAACTAGCCTAATATCACAATTTTCAGTTATTAAAAGATCACATCTTTTGAACCCATTCATAGAGAGATCCCTCTCTGGATTCAGGAGGGCTAGAGCCTAGAATCCCAAAGTTGGTTGAAATAATGTTTCTTCTGCAGTTTTAGTCTTACCAATCTGCTAAAATTACAGATTCCTAACATTAAGGAAAATCAGTTTGATAGTCAACTCAGCGCAAAACACTTAGAGCAAGTCTGGGAAAGCGACCTCAATGAAAAACACTTCCGTAAACAAAAAAGACAAGAACATCACTCCAGAAACATAATTTAGGCCACTTCCCCAAACACTTTAGCCATCATTCCCCTTGTGGACTATAACATACTCGAAGATATGGGGAAGGTTCATGCAGACATTTCAATGTTTGAGTTGACAAAGATCGTGAGCCAGCGAGAAATTCTCTTACGCGCACTTGGAAAATCCTCTGTAGGTAAAAATTCCCCTTTAGACAAGGGATTAATTACATCTTCTGGTTCCCTCGCATCAGTACTTAATTCTTTAGCAATGGAAGAAAATACTCTCTGCCCTCCCTTTCTCTTAACGTTTGAAATTTTCGATTTCAATGTACACAATTTCTTGGTTGATTTTGGTGCATCAGGGAATGTAATGCCATTATCTATTGCAAATAAAATCAATTCAAAATGGAATAAAATAGATGCACATATCATTAAACTGGATAAGACTCGTGTCCACACGGTTGGTGAACTCAAATATGTGATCATTCGTTTATCATCTGACGGAAGAGTTCACTAATGCATAAACCTAGTGATTGTGGATATACCAGAGCCATACTGACTATTTTTATGGCTTCCGTACAAGTGCAGAAAAAACCAGATTGGAGTGGACTCAAAAAGATACATGAAACATAATGTTACTCCCTTGAACAGACATAACAAACCAGTGGCTTTCGTAGAACTCATTTTTGGGAATTGCTTCCTAGAAACCCAACCAGAGTGTTATCCTGTATAGTCATCCTTAGTCCCACTAGAAACACAGTTGGAGTTCCTTCCTAGTCCAACTGGTGCAAATGACCTTTGTACAGTTAGTAGTAGTAGTAGTAGTAGTAGAACTAGTACTAGTGTAGTTCATGATCCTTGTACATATGACATGTGGAATTTGTACCTTGATGGTTCTAAGACACAGGAAGGCTCTAGAGCAGGTTGCATTTTAGTAGACCCATTGCATAAAAAAACATTTTAGCTCTAGACAAACAACATTGCTGAATATGAGGCACTCATACTGGGCTTACAAAGATCCATCGACCTCATTGTTGTGTCCTTAAAATCAGTAAGTGATTCAAAAATTGTGGTGTGACAGGAACGTGATACCATACATTGTGTCTCACCTCATCTAAAGAGTTATCAAAAAGAGGTATGGCATTTAATTTCGAATTTCCAAGCTTTTAATAATATTTCCATTCCAAGAATGCATAATGCAGTTTCTGATGCATTAAAAAATGCTACTGCTAGGTGGTCACCATTGAGGGACGAATTTTCTATATAAATTATTTATAAACCATTCGTCCACGATAACATCATTAATTTACGTGTTTTTAATGATGACCAACAGATACTATGCTTCAGAGCGAACGTTGATGTATTCAAATACGTAGCAATCGATGAGGACGTGCATGAAAAGGCACTGCAAGATGTAGCCAACATGAGTAAAGGAAATCTCATGCCAAAGGGTGTGGTATCTTTGGATAAGTTGTATGACCTACATACTCACTTTTGGGGACCTATTAATGCTAAAACTCGCAGTTCCATGTTGTTGCATGAGAAGATTAACTTGGGAACAAAAAATGATATAAGCTTCGCCAAATCATGGTACTTGTTGTACACCACAAGAGCGGAAAACCTTTATCCACTTATTCAAGCAGTAGCAAGATGTGTTCATGTGGACATACGAAAAGCTTAAAACTTATGACGTGAATCATCCAACATGTAATACCGATAAAATAAGGGGCCAATCCATTTCAGTAGAATCTTATAAAAGTACATCCAACATTTGAGCCTATCATTTAGAAAGAGTTAAGGAAGTTATTGGATGCTCAGATCATATACAAAGTGCGACACTCTACCCGGGTGTCAAATTTTGTCTTAGTCATAAATAAGTCAAGGGAAATTTGCTTGTGTGTTAATTTATGAAATCTCAATCGTGCCTCGAACAAGGATAAATACCCAGTGTTGTCCAAGGAACAAATATTGCAAACAATTTTTGGGCCTTAAATGTTTTATTTGCTTGATGGGTACTCATGATGCAACCAGGTTTTGGTCTTAGATCCTGAAAGATTCAAAGCCACCTTCCGAATGAAGTGGGGTTGGTTCACGTTTAAAAGAATGCCATTTGGGTTGATCAATGCTGGTGCAACATTTTAATGTGCTATCGACATTGCATTCCGCACATTGATTGGGAAATACGTAGTGTTATATCTCGATGACGTAATTGTGTTTTCCAAACAAAGGTTAGACCAAATACGCCACTTAAAGAAAATTTTTGAGCCATGTCGCAAGTACAGGATATCCCTCAATCCCAAGAAGAGTATCTTTGTAGTTTCTAATAGTAATATCTTGGTCCACATTATTGTTAAAAGTGGGATTAAGGTAGACCCAGAAAGGGTCAAAATAATCACACAGATTCCCTTCCCAGTGAACAAGAAGGCCATGTACTCCTTCCTGGAGAAGATTAACTTCCTCTGTAATTTCATCTCCGATTATGCTCTTATTGTAAAACTGATACATGAGATGGTGAAGAAGGACACTATCTACAAATGGGATAAGAGGGGAAAGGATGTGTTTTCCTGTATCAAACAAGTTATCGCAGAAGCACCCACATTGTACAACCTAGATTTAAATACATATTTTTTGCTCTACACCTTCTCTTCTGACACGTCTCTTGCTGCTGTACTCACATAAAAGGATGATTTGAACAACGAGTGACCTATTTCTTTCATAAGTGTGAGTCCACAAGGACCTAAGCTAAAATACCCCGCCATGGATAAACAAGCCTATGCGGGATACAAGGCGGTGAATCATTTTTGGCCCTATCCGTTGAAGAATCATTGTATATCTTTGATCCACACCCAACGGTCAGATCACTGCTCGTTCAACAAGAGACGGGTGAAAGGAGAGAGAACTGGATGAACAGTTTGTAGGAATATGATCTATAAATCAATCCATATCACACAATCAAGGGCCATGGTCTTTGTAAAGTAGTAGCAGAAGTAGTGGATGCGAAAGAAGAAGGAGATTCTTCAGGATGCGAGAAAGAAATTGAAATGTACAACAACGAGTGAGCCACCCCCACTACTAGCACAAATCCTTGGTATGCGAACGTGCACCAATACCTTGGGCACGACACCATGCCCTCCCATTATTTCACATGACAGAAGATGGAACTAAGGATTAAAGCATTATCTTACCAATTGGTGCATGGGGTTCTTTTTATTTTCACAAAGAACCATAATTAAGTATTTCTCAGGCTGGATGCACATAATTCAGAGAAGGTATTGCATGATCTCCATGACAGACTAGCCGGGGGACACTTTACGGGAAACAAAAAAATTCATACAATCATGTAGGCCAGTTTTTATTGGCCCACAATATTTAAGGATGCTCATGCTTATGTCTACAAATGTTCGGTCTATCAAAGGTGTGCTGAAAAAAACAAGAAGTAATTCGCCCCACTGCATCCTATCATAGTGGAAGAATCATTTCAACAATGGGGCTTGGATATTATTGGAGAAACATTTCCACATTCATCAAAGCAACACCGCTACATTCTCAATGCTACAGATTACTTCACGCGGTGGATAGAAGCAGTTCCACTCAAACATGTGAATGATCAGGAAGTCATCAACTTTTTGCGGTAGAACATTATCTCCAGGTTCGAAATTCCTACTTCACTTGTTTTTGACAATGAAACATATTTCTCATCGTTAAAACTTTATGAATTTGCATTGGAAAATGGAATTTTATTGAAGCAATATGCTAATTACTACCCTTAGGGGAATGTTATTGTTGAATCCACAAAGAAGAACCTGATCCACATCATTAAGAATACCATATTCTCTAAGTAGAGGAACCGACACTCTGATTTGGTAAATGCTCTGTGGGTTGACCGAGTCATGCCTAAGCCTTCCCTGAACACCTTCCCTTACTTCATGGTATATAGAAAAGACGCCATCCTCTCGCCCAATATCTACTTTCCTTCTCTCCAACTCTCACAAGGATCCCAATGCAAGCGATGTCTGTTAGTGCAACGTAGGATGGACACCCTTCATAAGATCCATGAAGAAAGGTTTAAAGCTAAAGAAAATTTTTTACTTCATCAAAACCATATCAAGAGGTGGTTCAACATGAATTCTACTGGGAAGAACAACTTTAGTGTGTGTGACTGAGTCCTGAAGTGAGACAAAGCCCATGAATACAAAGACAAACACACCAAGTTTCAATCCCTCTAGATTGGACCATTCACTGTACATGAGAGGCTTGGCCAACACACCTATCATATTCAATCACTTAACAGGAAGATTGAATCTCCCCCTATCAATGGCCAAGATCTGAAACACTATTTTCAATGAGCATCAAGGGTTGTGCCCTACACTATGTACATAGTTTTATTTTGTTTTGTTTATCCTTGTTCTTGTCCTTTGCTTTGTTTCTTGTTTCGTTATGTGAATAAGTATTTTCGTTGTTCATGTGTTGGTTTCTGAGATTGTGTGTGGTTGAAATCTAAGGATTCCCTTGACACTTCAACATTTGGTTAGCCTTTAGTCCACATTTCTTGTGTTGGTTATGTATTTGGCCAATAAAGTTCCGATGGAAAATAAGATCTGTAGGAATTTACAGGGTAAGTTCCATAGATCAAGAACCAAAGGTCACCGCTCACAAAAATATCACAAATCAGTACACCAGTATAATCATGTGGTTAAAACCCTCAAAGAGGGAAACAGTCCACGCCCTGAGCCAATGCGGCCACTTCAGGGAATTTATTAATATTAAAAGAAAAGTTACAGATGTTTCTCTCATAAACGGTTACCGGAAAAATGACCCTCCATGCTCTTTAAATAGAGATCATGGACCAATCGAGTGTTAAGCCACGGATCAAGTGCTGTTAATATCGAGCTGAGAGATAACCATTGGATCACTACAAATCGTGACCGCCAGATTATAAGTTACAAATGTGCATGGTAAAGAAACACACTTTACCTAACTCTACGCTGGACTAAGTTATTCTTAACTATTTCCTATGTGTCAGAATATCCTAACATCCCCCCTTAAGAACAACTTGGGATAGGATTGAAGGATTTACAAAGGTGACACAAAAGGAGCCTATTTCCTATGTGTCGAAATATCCTAACATCCCCCTTAAGAACAAATTGGGATAGGATTGAAGGATTTACAAAAGTGACACAATAGGAGAAGGAAGGAGGCATTAGAGCCTATCCCCCCTTAATGACAACTTTCCTGAACTCCAAGCATGGATTGGAGTTTGGTAAACTTCGCTTCTGTGAGAGCCTTCGTAAATATATCGGCTACTTGATCATTGGTCGGACAATACTGCACTTCAAGAACACGATCATGAATGAGCTTTCTGATGAAGTGTATGTGGAGTTCAATGTGTTTCATACACTGATGCTGAACTAGATCTTTACATAGCTGAATGGAACTCTGATTATCACACCAAAGTGTAGTTGGATGCTGCTGATGAAGACCAAATTCAGACAGGATCTGACGAAGCCACATGGCTTCCTTGATGCCTTCAACTGCACCACGATACTTTGCTTTTATTGAAGAAAGGGAGATGGCACTTTGTTTCTTACAAGGCTAAGTAATAGGTCCTGAACCAAGAGTGAATACATATCCTGCAGTGGACTTCCGATCATCAGGGTCACCAGCCCAATCAGAATCAATGAAACCAATCAACAAGGGAGATGCTCCTGCACTGTAATGAATCTCGAACTGAACTGTACCTCGAATATATCGAAGTATTCTTTTAGCTGCTTTCCAGTGACTTTCATGAGGTTGGTGCATAAACCAAGCAACAAGACCAACGACAAAGGAAAGGTCAGGACGAGTATGGGTTAGATACAAAATTTTACCAACAAGTTGACGGTATAAGGTAGCATCAAATTCAGGGGTAGTACAGTTGACTGAAAGCTTGACTCCAGACTAAAAGGGAGAAGGGGCAGGCTTACAGTCTTCCATGTGAAAGTGGTGTAGAAGATCACAGGCATACTTGGACTGATAGAGGGTAATGCCTTCCTTGGATTGCAAGACTTGAAGACCAAGGAAATAATGCAAGTGTCCTAAGTCTGTCATTTCAAACTTCTTTTTGAGGCTAGACTTCACATGGTTTATATGGTTTGGATCACTACTAGTAAGGATAAGATCATCAACATAAAGAAAAATGATGGTGAAGGAATTACCTACCTTCTTAGTGTAGATAGTGTTGTCAGAATGACATCTAGAAAAGCCATTATCTAAGAGAAATCTATCAATTTTGGCATACCAATCTCGAGGAGCTTGTTTGAGACCATAGAGAGACTTCCTAAGGTGACAAACAAGGTTGGAGTCTTTTTGGATAAAGCTAGGGGGTTGTTCCATGTAGATTTCTTCATGCAAATCTCCATGTAAGAAGGCAGATTTAACATCCATCTGATGGACTTCCCATTTAAAGGAGGCAACAAGAGAAAGAAAAAGGCAGATAGAATTCATTTTAGCAATAGGGGAGAAGGTTTCAGTATAGTCAATGTCTTCAACTTGTGAAAAACCTTTAGCGACAAGATGAGCTTTATGTCTATCCACTTTTCCATCTGGTCCAAACCTTATTTTGTAAACCCATCTGCATCTGACAAGTTTTCTTCCTTTTGGAAGAGGAACAAGATCCCAAGTATTGTTTGCCAGTAAGGAACGATACTCTTCATCCATAGCTTCATCCCAATCTGGATGACCAGAGGCTTATTCAAAGGTTTCTGGATCACGTTTTTCTGGAACTTGAGCCAATAAGGAAGAAACTCTTTCGAACTGAGAACGTGTACGTCGTCGATCGGCAGGGTCACTTGCAAGAGAACCTGCTGCATCCCAAGTAGAGAAGACCCATCTTGGAAGCGGTGGAGTATAAGGAACAATTGCACGAGATGGAGGAGGATTTTCATCCTCGCTGTCATCATCTGAAATAGAAGGAATGCTATTAAAAATAGAAGAGAAATGCTATTAAAAATAGAAGAGAGAGAGAGAGGTGGCACATATGTCGAATCAGGCCCGCAGGCCAAAGGTGGCACACCTGCCGAACTAGGCTCGCAGGAAGATATATTTTCATCAAACTTTACATCTCTTCTAATGATAATATTTTTGGATTTTGGTTGAAGAAGTCTATATCCTTTGAAATCTTCAGAATATCCAACAAAAATACATTTTTCACTCTTAGGTTCTAAGGCTTTCTATTTCGCATCTGGAATATGGGCCCAAGCATCACTTCCAAAAACACGAAAGTGACTTACGTCTGGTTTGATTCAGCTCCAAGCTTCTTCTGGAGTTATATTATTTAAAACCTTAGTATGAGTGTGATTTACTATGTAATTTGCATAGTTAATGGATTCTGCCCAAAAATTGAAACCAAGTCCTTTAGATTGAAGCATACAATTAGCCATTTCTTTTAAGGTGCGATTCTTCCTTTCAGCTACACCATTTTTTTGTGGAGTATATGGAACAATATGTTGTAATTGAATGCCATGCTCAGTGCAGAAGTTGATAAATTTTTTGTTAACATATTCTCCGCCATTGTCTGATCTTAACTTAAAAATTTGATGTCCAGATTGTTTCTCAACAAAGGCCTTGAAGGCCAAGAACATGTTAAAAACTTCACTCTTGAGTTTTAAGAAATATACCCAAGTGCGTATGGAAAAATCATCAATGAAAGTTAATAAGTACTTGCAACCAGAGAAAGAAACAACAGGAAGTGGATGACATAAATCACTTTGCACAAGCTGCAAAGGGGCTGAAGCATGCCAAGAGGCACGTTTGTCAAAACTGTCCTGATGATGTTTTTCGAGTACACATCCGGAGCAAACACCATCTCGGCAAGATACCATAGGAAGGCTCGTTACCATATTTTCCTTATGTATAATTTGAAGAGAGCGATAGTTTAAGTGACCAAATCGCTCATGCCAAAGTTGGCTCACATCACCATTATGAGCAACAAAAACTAAGGGAAGAGATGATGACCCAAAGTTGTCAAACTTATACAACCTTGTGGAATCATCAGCAATGCCAGTAGCTAAAATATGTTTAGGATCTTTGAGGTCCTTGATTACAACATCATGAGGTGAGAATTCTACTATTTTCCTTCACCTGAATGAGTTATCTGATAAACAGATAGAAGGTTGCATGACAAGGTAGGAACACATAGTACATCATTAAACTGACCATTATCTAGATGAATGGTTCCAGATCCTACAACACTAAGAGATCTATCATCACCAACATAAATATGTTTGGTGTTACAATCATTTAAATAAGAAAACATGGATTTATTTTTAGCCATGTGGTAAGAAGCTCCAGAATCAATGAGCCACTCATGAGAAGGAGAGGAAGAAGACACATTTAATGCATAACCAGATCTTGATGCTTGACAACCACAAGCATAAAGTGCCATGCCTGAAGATGAAGGTGAAGAGTGCTCTAAATTGATGTTGTGCTTCTTCATTGCTGCTTCTAAGGCTTCCATCTTCTTAAAACATTTGGACTCTATATGGCCATCTCGGTTGCAAAAGTTGCAATGTCTCTCTGTCTTATTCCCTTTGTTTTGATTTGCCTTATTATTTTGGTGATTTGATTTTTCAGTTTGCGGCTGAAATTGCTTAGGGCCCTTGTTTGGTTTAGAACCATATTTTTTTGGATACTGCTTCTTGGGATTCTTTTGATATGATTGATGTTGGGCTATTAAGGCTTTCTTAGAAGCGTTTCCAGTAGTGATAAGACCAACGTGTAAATTTTTTTCTTGTTCTCTTATCAAAGAATCACAAAAGGCATCAAAAGAGGGATTCTTGTAGGTGGTTCCTGAAGAAATGATGCCTTCTCTGGTGGAATGGAAGGCGGAAACAAATACAGAGTATGCAGGACCAAGCTTAGCAAGAATGAAATGTATGAGGCTACCATCTTCCTTTTTTTATCTTACAACCTTCTAAAAGAATTCAGAGGGTCTTAAATTTGGACAAAAAATCTTCAATGGAGGAGAGATTATTGGGGTCCATAGTAAGAAACTCATTTTCAAGCTGGTGGGCCCGGATTTGATTTTGAATGCCAAAAACAGTTTTTAGCTTTTCCAGGGCCTCATCAGGGGTTTCAATGTCAAGGATATGAAATCGAAGATCTTGAGCAATGGACATTCCTATCAACCCTCGTGCTTGATCTTGTTTATTTTCCCATTTAATAGCTTTATCATCATCAGAAGGTTTAGTTTCTTGTCCTGTGGCTATTCTATAAAGCCCTTTACTTCTAAGTATATCTACCATGTGAGGTAGCCATTGGAAATAATTGGTGTTGTTAAGAATAACTAGGCATGCACTTTCCATTTAAAAAAAAGAAAAAATGAAGCTGAGAAAAGCTGAAAATAACTGCTCCAATGGAAAGATCTCGAAAAATTAGGCCATTTAAAAAAAATGGCTCGAAAAACGGCTTTCGGATGAAGAAGTTATGCCTTTTTCAAAATCTGGGTTGTAGATGCTGAATAGTTGCGGGAACGGGATGAAGTGCGGCTTTTTAAAAAATAATTTTGCCCCTTTGAACAAATTTTTTTTACCAAAGAAGCTTTGAGAAGGAGACTTGAACCCAAGACCTCTATTCTCATAAACTAAACCCTTATTATTATTATTATTATTATTAGAGGTGTTCCTGCCTTTTCCTGCACAAAAAAACGAGCAAAAAAAAGAAATGCAAAGCCTTGCGGAAGAATGTTAGAGTCTCGGTTAGCCTTACCAGAAACTATCACCTTTTCCACTATTTATGATTTCCCGAGATCACACAAAGACGCAGGGAAAGAGCATACGTAGCAAAAAAAAACATTTTTCATGTTTCTGATTTGCCGAGATCGCACGGGGCGCACAACAAAGAGCATACACAGAGAAGAGGGCATAGATACGGAAAATAAATAAAACCTTAATACAGGAAAAACAAACTGAAATAAGCAGAACTATTAACAAATATAACTGCGAAATAGATGCTTTATACCTCCATATCTAAACTGACATAACTTGGGCAGCCGGAGACCTTTTCGCATGAAACGAAAGGCGTTCCTCACTGTAACAGATGCTCCGGACACAACCGAGTAGTTCTCCAAGCCCAAAAAAGTTTAGAAATAGTATATCTACAAAACGGAATTCACATGCAGTCAAACCGACTTTGAATTTTGATCAACAATGGATGCGGCCCTCAAAATAGCTCCGATACCATGTAGGAATTTACAGGGTAAGTTTTGTAGATCAAGAACCAAAGGTCACCACTCCCAAACAGATCACAAATCAGTACACCAGTATAATCACGTGGTTAAAACCCTCAAAGAGGGAAACAATCCATGCCCTGAGCCAACGCGGCCACTTCAGGAAATTTATTAATATAAAAAGAAAAGTTACATATGTTTCTCTCATAAACAGTTACCGGAAAAGTGACCCTCCATGCTCTTTAAATAGAGATCATGGACCAATCTAGTGTTAAGCCACAGATCAAGTGCCATTAATACCGAGGTGAGAGATAACTGTCGTATCACTAAAAATCGTGACCGTCGGCTTATAAGTTACAAATGTGCATGGTAAATAAACACACTTTACCTAACTCTACACTAGACTAAGTTATTCTTAACTATTTCCTATGTGTCGGAATATCCTAACAAGATCCCTCCATAAGGAGAGTTTTGGGAAAAACATGGACTCGTGTCTATCCGAGAAACTTTGTGCCTATATTCGGTTCTTAATGCTTCAGTGTTTTCTTGCTTATCCAACCAGTTAAAAAGGAAAAGGGGAAAATCTGAACGAGAAAAACTAAATCATAAGTATCAATATGCTTCTCTGAAGGAGCAACCTCTCCTTCTCTCTCCAAAATGAATAAGTGCCAATGCACAGTCCTGTTTTAAATAAATAAATAAAGGTGAAAGAAGAGAAAGGCTTCTTGCACAGAGAGGTAAAGCAAGAAACTCCGTTGGGGTACTGTTCAGGCTCGTTGGAAGTAGAGAAATGTTTGTGTTCCTGTAGTGACTCTGCCAGGGTACTTTCTAGGCTTGTTTGGAGAGAAGCAACACCAGAGATGAAAAAATTATACTTTGAAATATTAAACTCGCGAGATTCATTACCCTTCCCTACTTGAAACATTGTGATAATGCTGGGCGTTTTTTTAGTTAAATCGAAATGGCATGATAGAGACTTTGTCTATTCATGGCGCAAATGTGGAAACCAAAGTGATCTACATGATGAATCAATACTCCCCAAAGAACCAAGTCCCTGCAAGAAAGACATTAACCAAGACAAAGAAGCTGGACTTCTACCAATGTGTCGCCAAGTTTTGTAGTTGCTACAACGCCCTCCAAAATTTTGGCTTATACCACATTTTAGAGCATTCCTTTTTTTTTTTCATTATTGTCGCAAACTTTGAAGTTCATTTTATTGGTTTTATTAGAAGGTTGTGATCCGTTTCGCAAGATAGGAATAATGTCATATTTTGGCATGTTACCTATCACATAGTTTGCATGAGACTTTTCTAGTGGTTCCAAGAGGTAACCTTTGTGAAAATGAGTTATTTTAGCCTTGTAAGTACCAGTCGCACTCATTTACAAAGTTTTGAGCATTGTCGCACAAGTGTCATCACGGTCATCGTAAAGTGTATCTTTCGTGTTACACTTGTCATAACTGGTCGTAAAGCTGTCACACAGAGGGAAATGATTTATTTTTATGTCATGGATGATCTATGTTGTTTGAGTCGTCAAAATATGCTAAGTGTGTTATCACAGTCAAAGTTCATCACTGTTGACACCGATCTCACCGGTCCCACACTTAGTAATTTTTCAGAAAAACTCTCGATCGAGCAACTTAGCTTCACTCGACCTCCCATGAGCTGCACACTGCATCAATTACAAATAATTACATCAATTTATGTGACTAATAATCAACACAAAATTATTCAACTGTTTAACCTATAATTTTTGAAAAACACAAGTAGAGACGACTTACTTGTATCGACAATATTCCTTACTTGTGCTTTTGTAGTTGAATTCTCTTTGAATTCCACAAAAATTATTTTGGCGACAAATCTCCACCCAACCGTAGGCTCAACTTCAAATTAATATTTCTACAGCTGGCCACCCCCGAGCCCTCAATCAACGTACTATTGTGAGTGAATCCTTTGTCTCACAACACTTTTATCCCAAGAGAATGAATGAAGGAATGATGAATCTCATATTCCTCATCATCCATTAAATAGACCAAAAAATGGAAATGGGTCCACATGCACACATTCCACGTGTCAACATGCAACTTTTATTTCTTTATTTTAAGTTTTACTATGTAATTTCCCCCTAATAATAATAATAATAATAATAAAATAAATAAATAAATAAAATAATATTAATATAAGTAAATAAATAATAAACAATAAAGAAAATATAATAATAAAAAATAAATAATAAGCACTAAGGAGAATATAATAATAATAAATAAATAAAATAGTAAATCATAAACTAGAGTTATAAATAAATAAATATAAGTAAACTATAAAAATAGTAAAGTAAAGTTAACAAAAATTAAAAAGGAATAAAATAAGAAAGAGTTAAAATAAGAGAAATATTAGATTAAGTAAAACTTAAATAAAGAAACAAAAATTGCATGTTGACACATGGAATGTGTTCATGCGGACTTCTTTCCATGGTGTGATCTATTTAATGGACGATGAGGAAGATGAGATACATTATTCCTTCATCCATTCTCTTGGGAGAAAAATGTTGTGAGACAAAGGATTCCCTGGCAGTAGTACGTTGATTGAGGGCTCGAGGGTGGCCAATTGTAGAATGATTATGTGCAACTAAGAATACGGTTGGGTGGAGAGTCATCCCCAAGATCTTTGTTGTGGTTAGCATAATTCAAATAGAATTCAACTTCAGAGTCTCAAGTAAGGAATATCGTCGTTACATGCAAGTTGTCTTTGCTCGTGTTTCTAAAATTTCTTTGCTAGCTAGTTAATAGTTTGTGTGTTGATTATAAATCACGTAATTGATATAATTAGTTTGCATATTTATTCTGGGTCTTTACATATGGTATTAGAGCGAGTTTCAAATCTATGTGACCTCTGGGTAAATGTTTGAGTAAAATAATTAATTAGATTTATCCATAAGTTTGTGTGTGGTAAAATTAAGATCAACCCAATTTCAAGATTTGGAAAATAAAATAAAATATTAAACCCATATGTTATAGAAGACTTTCCCTTCGATAGCATTAAATCCTTTAACCCATATCCTTATATTTATTATTAAATTTCAATTATACTTAAAATTTAAATTTCGAAGGGAAAAAAATGTATGTACTAATCATGTGAACCATATTTCAATAAAAAATACAATAAATATGTAATTTATTTTTATAAAAAATGCTCATAAAGCACCATTCCTATATACTATATGGCATTGGTCCACTTCCCACTAGTAATCAAGATATTAATCTAGCCATTTATATATACCATCACCATTTGGTTGATGTTTTTTCTCAGATAAACCCTATCTATGTTTTCCCCGGGTAGTTTTTACTTGAAAGAGAATACAACTCAATTTTGTAGGTAGCATGCGAGATAAAAACCTTTCCCGATCTCCCAAGTTGATAGAAACCAACTCGCTTCGGTGTGAACCAAGGCGATGGAAAAGGCCTAAAGAAGCTTGGGAAGAATGAGTGTGTACATTTTGCATTTCTGGGGAAGTGGAATCGGAAAAATATTTCATTTTGGAATGTGATTCATTCAAAGACATTAGAGAAAGTTATCGGAATATGTTAGCATCGGTTTCTTGGCATTGTCTTTTTAGTAATGAGATTGTTGGAAGGTTAGGCCAGCTCATCATCAATTTGAATAAGAAAAGAACTGAAATGAAAAAGGCGAAAATCAAGGAACTCATAGTCCCATATACTATTTTTAGTCTCGTGGAAGTTAAAATTTCATTTCATTTCCCTTATCATTTTTACATAAAGAATAGTCCCACTCAATTCAATTGTTGAAATGCAGTCTCCTTTTCAATGCTTTCAATCTCATTCTTTCTACTGCCGATATGGGAAACCATCTTGTGAAGAATGAAAGTAGCTTTGAATATAATTTCATGCGAGAAAAATATAGAAAAAAAGGACAAGAGTTAAAAACCTCATAATGTTAGATCAAACTGTGGATGCACACCACTTGGCATCATGACCTTGGTGACACATGACAACATATCTAACCGTCGAATTGGATAGACGTCGAAAGAAAAAATTATCTATAGTTCCATGAGTGAAGTTCCAACCTTACCTTTCTCTATGGATGACCATCTGCTCTGGCTATGCAATAAGGAATGGAAATGGATAGCCAGAACTTATGAAATATCAAATTCCCTGATTTTGAAAATGATCAATTATCATTTCTCCTTAGCAGAGTATGCGTAAAAGTATAGTTGCGGCATGAGGAATTGAGGATGTTATCACCAAATTGAACCTGATTGGCTGCTCATCAAACAACTCAGTGTAACTTTTTCAAACCACTTCTAACTGAATATTAGCCTTTTCAGTTTGAGAGGGCTCTCTCAAGGGGATTTATGATTTTTAATAATGATAGTACTAGATGGCTAACTCTATAGAAACTGTAAGTTGTTTTTTATGGTTGCAGGTTGAAAAAATGAAGGCTTGCTACCATTGGGCTTATGGAGTCAACAATCAGTAATTTCAGTGATAATGGTTCTTTACATGGAAGCTTAGGCAGATAGAGGTTTTAGATAGAGACAACTCACACACACAACTTAGGAAAACACAGTCATTTCATCACTAAAGGAAGTTATAGCATAAAATTATGAATTCTGAGTAATTAGAGATGAAATCTACTGCAAGTGATACAACATAAAGATATAGATCAATAATACATCAAAAACATCATGAGAATCTCAGGTCTGTAAAGAAGAATGTCACTTTGTATTAATGATAATAGTAAAAAAACATACAAGCAACAATTTGGTGCAAATGTTTTCCAACCCTTTACTACTTCGATGTTTTGTTTTTAAATAGACATTCTTTACAACAAGGATGATCTGCCTGATGGCTAGATCCTTGAATTCTCCTATGACACCTTTCATAACTGAAATACATAACTTCTAACAGAAAACTGAAAGCTACCCTTTAAAGAAACCATCTCCTAATAGGAATCTAAATCCTATTTATTACATTGATCTATCCTATCTGTGAAACAATTACATGATGGTTACAAAATAAATATCACATGCTCTAAGGACACATGATCAAGTTCACTTCCACTTTACATATTTAAAACATCCCTAGACTTGTGAAGCATAACCCTATTTTTTGGGAATGGATGACCCTTATCTTCAACGCTGTTTTGACTGATGACCTATCTTCATGGCACTCCCTTTGAGTCATAAATATTTGATGATAAGCTCCCTTGAAATTCTGGAGGACTCTAGCTTGAAAAAACTGCTTTTAGGATGCTCAAAACCTTCAACAATTGCTCGCTACGAAAACAGGACAATTTCATAGTGAGTTTTGGTAGCGTGGGAAAAGTGGTTTCTTTGTCCATTTTCTTCACTCCTTTGTTGTTCCATCATGTCAATCATGTCATAACACCTTACCACCATGGATATCCCTCCTTGAATCATGCAAAAAACTGAATTTAAAATAAAAAATACACTTGCAAGTTTTTTCATAGCGTATTCCTGGCTTCAAGCCTGAGGTATGCTACGAAACTGTGTAAAAACCAAGAAATTTCCCCTTTCAAAATTGTCTACAAAAAATGACCTCTAGCAGAAAAATTTTGATTCTCTGAATTTTATGAGCCTCCTAAGGCATATTCCATCTCAAATTATTGCTCCTGTGGTGTTTCTTCCTCATTTACAATCAGTTGAGCTATAGGGTCTTTCACCATTGTCATCTTTAAACCTTTCTTTTCCAACTCTTCATGAATAAGATCAATTTTCTCTTGAAGATCTTTCACTTGGTCCTTCAATGCCCTGTTCTTGGATTGCAAGTGCAGGTTTACCTTTTTGATGTGCTTGACCTCTCCTCTTGGTGGCTGAGTCCATTTTATCAATTTTTATGTATTGTCCAAGGTCTTTGAGACACTTGTGACTTGATCTTCCCAGATCTTCCTCATTTGTTCAAACTAAACCTTCTCAGCTCTATGCTTCTTTGCCTCTTTCTTCAAAACTGATATCTCTTCAACTCCTCTAACACCAACAACTTAATCAAACCATGGTGAAAAAGAGAAGTTTCATTGCCTTCTGTTTTAACTTGAACCTTATCTGACATTTTACTTAGACTTCTGTATAAATAAAAGGGCAAGTCAAGTGACCTCTTACCCATACAATGCAGAAGAAGCCTAAGGTGGTAGGATTAGACCATGTGAAATCTTCCTTCATAGGTGAAATAATTCTGAATGATCATCAACAACTTTGAATGGTTGTCCTTCATGTAACTCCTTGGGATAACATTTGTGAGATCAATTTCACTATGCTCTGGTTTGATGAACTCTTTGCAATCCTGCATGGTGAATTTTGTGTCTTTAAACCACTGTTCCCCTCCTCTAGGGATTCCTGTTGCTGCTGAAATGTTGTCTGGTGTTATTGTGAGGTTTAGCATTCCCACCTTTGAAATTGTTCCAGTGAAAATTTTAGCAAAATCCTTGGAAACCTATAGATGAAAACCCTGTAGCCTTTGACAGAATTGCAAACAACTTGTTCTTCTGAATACCTCCATGGTAGTTGAGTCTTCAATTATAAAATTCATGTCCATGGGCTCATACCCATGGTAGTGACCACCTTTTTTAGTTTTATTCCTTGCAGCCATGGGTGCTTTATATCTTCTCAGCCTCGCTTGCTTGATGACACCTGCAACCTTTGAATCTGCCAGCAACCTTCTTGGCTCGATGAAGCATCTCTCTATAAATCCAATTACATGCAAAGATAAAGTGGAGTATGAGAAAAATACTAATTGGGTAAGGTTTTATGGTTTTAATGACAACTCATGCCTTAATCATGACACATGCATGCTAAAAACGGTAATGATGACCTCAGACATGACCTTGTACTTTTGAATTAACCCTAACAGACTTGAATGACCTCCACCCTATCTCCTCCAATCATGAACTGAAACTTTGCATCGATTTTGACAAGACAGACAGGAAAACATTTTTTTGTAGTGTAGCTAGTTCATTTTCTAATAGTTTTGCTACGAAACTATTAGGCAGTTTCGTAGTGAAAACTGTTATTTCGCAGTGTAAAATGCTACGGGAAGATTTAAAAATGGCTTAAGTGTCATTTTTTAATTTAAATGCTTGGGAAATGACATATGACACCTAATGATGATTGATGGGACATGGCATGACCTAAATGGAGGTGGCCTTGAACCTTGGGATAGGTTAAATATGTAAAAAAAGTGAGATTTCCCTATACCAACTTGAGACCTTTGATAAATGAACTGTATGAACATGTCAAGTAATGTTTCACGTTTTTATGAGTGATAACAGTGGCTCCAGTTGCGATGGTGTGCCCCTGTGGTACACCAAAGAACCTGTAGTTCCAGTGCCATCCATCTTCTTGGAAATAAAAACTCCGAAATTTGCCAAGCCTTCTTCAAAATCTAATGGCCTTCACCTCGAGTTCAAGTTTGATGATCAACCTGTATTTATTAGCATAAGAACATAATAAAATGGAATATATACAATGGAGTGAAAGATCAATAGAACTTAAGAGGAATAGTGCTTCAAAAACCTGCCATTGAAAGGCCCTCCAGCATAAGGTTGTCCATCCATCTCCTGCAGTACGTACGTGTTGTTGCCATGGAATGCAGCTACTATGAATGGAACTTTCTAGATATTATCAAACTTACCTTGTTTCCCATTTTCTTCAATTATGGCCTCCCACTTCAATACGACATCTTGAATCTGAAAGTTTTCCTCTTTGACCTTCCTATCAAATTTCTTCTTTATTTTTTTTTGAGACTGTTGATTGATGTTATATAATTCCTCTCTTTTTTCTTGTAGAGCTATCAATTGGTTGAGTCTCCTCTGAATAACATTAGGATCCTCCTCTAATCCTTGCAGCAACTTCATAACATGCACTCCCAAGGATGTAGGAAAAATGGCTTCAGCTCCATAGACCAACTCATAAGGTGAAATACCAATTGACCTTTTTGTACACACTCTATCGGCCCACAGAGCATAATTCAACTCCAGATGTCATGACCTTTTATTTTCCTGCAACACCTTCTTAATAATTCTCATAATTCTTTTGTTTGAAGATTCGGCAAGACCATTACCTTGTGGGTAGTAAGCAGTAGAGTGTCCAAGTGTAATGTGATATTGATGACAAAAACTAATCAAGATCTTGAATTTGAAAGCCTGTGAATTGTCAGTGATGATCTTCATAGGGAAGCCAAACCTGGACAATATGTTATTCTCTAAGAACTGAATAATTACTGAATCATTTGCTTGCCTTGTTGGGATTGCTTCAATCCACTTGGTGAAATAATCAGTTGCTGTTAGGATCCAACGATGCTGCCCTGAAGATGATGGATGAATCTCACCATTAAAATATCTCCCCCATTGCTGGAATGGCGCCTCAACATAAATTGGCATCAAGGGTAAAGGAACAAGCTTTTTCTTACCATAAAAAATCTGACATTCATGTCAAGTAGCTATATTCTTGTAGACATCTTTGAACATAGTAGGCCAGTAGTACCTTGCTCTAAGAATTTTGTTTGCTATGGCCTTCCAATAGTGATGACCTCCACAATCTTTTTTATGAAACTCCTCAATCACTTTTTCAACTTCCTCTCCCAACAAACAATTCAAAAGAAAACAACCAGTATCTTTCCAGTACATATTTTTATCTATGATGCAGTACCTCAAAGATTTCAGCTTCACAAACCTTGCTTCAGATTTAGTCAATTCAATAGGAGCTCTATGATGATGTCTGACAAAGAAAATGTCTTTGTGCCAGTCAGATAGAATGTACTTCTCTTCAATAGGAATCAACTCTTCATATTCATCTGATAATTCTGAAATTTCTGCAATAAAATTCATATCAAGACAATCAAAATTGGACTGTGTCATCAGCTTTGCTATCCCTTGACCTTTCACCAATTCTGTAGGTATGATTTCTATATCATAATCTAGCAAGTTAGCTATCCACTTCCCTCTCTTAGCATCAGGACCAGCTTTAGTCAAGATGTCCTTCATTATAGCATTAGGCACAAATGCTATGACATGAGAATGCAGAATATAAATTCTGAAGTCTTTGATGGCTTTGACCAAATCATATGCCTGTTTTTCTAGGATATTGTACTTCAGCCCTGAGTTAGAAAGGGTTTTTATAAATAACTAAATGGGTTTCCCTGTACCTTGTTGTCTTTTCTGCAACAAAAATCCAGCAACTGTGTTTTCTGATGCAAATGTAAAAACCAGAAATTCCTTTGAAAAATCCAGGCTAATCAACACTAGGGCCTAAGTGAGTGCCTTCTTAATTTCTTCAAATGACTGCTTTACTTCAACTGTCCATTTAATGTCAGCTCCTTTCTTCAACATCTTAGTTATATCTTTGATAATTTCAGCGAAATTGGGAATAAACCTTCTCACAAAATTCACGCTTCCAAGGAAAAACTGATTTTCCTTCCTACTTCTAGGTATATCTACTTTCTGAATGGCATTGACTCTATTTGGATCAGTATTTATCCCATCTTTAGATATAATGTGCCCAAGAAACTTTCCAGAAGTTAAAGCAAAAATACTCTTAGTGCGATTAAGAGAAATACCAAACCTTCTACACTTTAACAGAACTTTCTCCAGATGCTTCAAATGTTCTTCTTCTCTTCTTGAGAATATTTTTATGTCATCCAGATAGACAACCACCAACTTATCCTTCTCCTCAGCAAAGGCAATGTCCATTGCTCTTTGAAAGGTTGCTTCTGCATTCATCATACCAAAGGGCATCTTGGCATACATGAATGTCCCCCATGGTATAGTAAAGGCAATTTTCTCTTGATATTTTGGGTGCACTAGTATCTGATTGTATCCTGAAAAACCATCTAGCATAGACATCCTTTGAGAACCAACAATATTCTGCAGAATTTGGTCCATCTTTGGGAGAGAGTAATTGTCCTTCAGAGAAGCTTTGTTCAAGTTTCTTAAGTCAATGCATATTTTTATTTCTCCACTCTTTTTCCTGATTGGTACCAAGTTAGCAAGCCATTTTGAGACTCTGATTGGGACAATAATTTTTGCACCAAAGAGCTTCTTAATTTCCTTCTCAATCAGAGGCATGAGAAGTGGATTAATCCTTATCATCTTCTGTATGAAAGGCTTCTCATTTTCTTTAATAGGAATGGTATGCTGAATAATAGTAGAATCATATTTCTTCAAATCAACATAACTCCATGCAAAAACATCTATGAACCTTTTCATCATCTCAATATATTTTTGTTTCATCTCTACTCAAAGAAACTTATAAAGTTTAATCATTTTAGGCATTGCTACTGTACCAAGGTTACAATTGTCTACCTCTTCATCATCAGCTTGTATCCTAGGAG
This sequence comes from Pinus albicaulis, assembly GCA_034641835.2. Classification (NCBI taxonomy): domain Eukaryota; kingdom Viridiplantae; phylum Streptophyta; class Pinopsida; order Pinales; family Pinaceae; genus Pinus; species Pinus albicaulis. The sequence continues at coordinate 521,999,252 of CM076569.1, forward strand.
ATTTGAACACATCATTTTGGTCAAAAATATTTTCAAGTGGGATGAGACCTTTGGGTATAGAATTATTCTTCAGCTGCAAAACTTCAGAATTACCGTTAGTTTCAGCAAGCATGTTTTGTTGATCTACTTGTGTGCTTTCAAACTCCTCTTTCAATTCTATGAAGTTTTTGACTTGCTGGTCATCTTCAAAAACTTTCCAGTGGATGATGTTGTCTAGGATAGCATGCCTATGACGAACTTCAACCTAATATCTTTCAGTGGAATGTGCAGGGATAACAAACAGAATTGCAGAAACAGCTAGGGAGTTAGCCACTGAGTTTTGATCCCTAGTCTTCACAATAAACGAATATTCTTGAAAATTTTCTAACATCTCCATGATCAAATTTCTATATGCTCCCATTCTCACATCCTTGGTTTGATATACACCTTCAACTTGTTTAATAACCAATTCAGAATATCCACAAACTAAAAAAATTTGGGCACCCAGTCTTTTCAAAATTTCTAAACCCAAAAATAGAGATTCATACTTAGCCATATTATTTGTGCACACAAAATTCAGTTTGAAATAATATGAATTACTGTCATCCTCAAGAGTTTTGATCCAAAAGCCTGCTCCAGCCCCCTCTCTTTCAGTTGATCCATCAAAATGAAACAATCACCCACCCTCTTCCTTTTCTTCAATGATTTCCTGATTTTGAGCCTGTTGATTTTCAACCTCCTGAATTTCTACTTTTATTTCATCTTCTACTTCATCAGTCAACTCATTGAAAAGAATTGTTGATCCTAATTCAGTTTCAACAACATAAATTTGGAAATTCTGAGGTTTGTCCTTACTACTTATCATATAATCCATCCTTGTCTCTCTGTACACTCTTATTTTCTCACAAAAACTGGAATGGTGGCATATGTTAGGTCCATCTTCATGGTGCCTTTGATATTTTCTACCCAAGACTTGGATAGAAGCATGCCAAAATTGGGTGGAATGTCTGCTACCACAATGCCCATTACCACTGTCTTGGCAAGGACTTGTGTAAGACCAACAACAACATCTTTTATCAACCCAATGCATTAAACTCTTTTTGAATCAAAAGAAAACAAATCCTTGTATGGCCTAGTGATTTCCAATCCCATTATTTCCATAATTTATTTAGGCATGAGGTTATGAGAGGCTCCTGAATCCAACCTGGCATTATGTAAAATCATGTCATGGATATTAAGGCTGACATAGAAAGGAGGTACCTCTTCATTCTATTCATCTTCCAATATTGGTACCAAGTATATGGTTGGATGGTATTCTTTAACATTAAGGATGTCTGCAGCTCCAAGTTGGGAATTCGGCATTTTTACAATTTTACTTTTGTATTCATTCACCTTAAGAATTTCTCCAAAAGGTACTGGGATCTTGATTTCGGAAATCTCATTCTCCAAATTGAAAACATAAGTAATCTTTTCCATTTCTTTGACAGGAGGAGGAGGTGGAGGATCTTTTCTAACCTCAGCTGCTTTAGGGGCATCTTTCTTGGGCTGTGTTTTATTTGCAGTAATAGGGACATTTATGTTTCTGATGTTGTATTGCTTATGCATCTCAAAGATTGCATGTTGATAACCCTTAAGTTAATCAGATGGTTCCTCACCCTTGTTTACATCATGATAAGAGTCATCATGTTCTTCTTTAGTCAAAAACATTCCAGAAATGTTTTCATCTAGGCAATGAATGGAGTCTTTTGGTATCTTAGGCTGATCTTCTTCATCAACTAAATTTCGCTGAAAAGGGGGCCTTACTTGAGGGTCAATATAATTTATGTTTTCCCTTGGTCTCTATTGATTTTGAGGTCTTCTGAACTGTGGATTTCTAAATTGTGGTTCATGCTGTGCAGGAGCTGCAGAAGCATTTCCAAGGGCAAGCCGGCCCATCATTTTTTCCATTTGTTTACTCTCATGGAGTCAAATTTTTCATATGAGGTGGAATATTATCCTCTTCCTTCAATTTTGTTTTCCCCATCTTGGACTTTTTAGTCAAGTATCATATTGATTTCCACCTCACAAAGATCATTTTTCATTTCGCTAGTGAAGGGGATTCTTTCTCCCGAGTAGGATAGGAAAATTCATAGTCAAGTTTCTCCCGACATATCTCAATTGAGATACTCCTCATGGAGGTTTTAGACAAGATGGATGGAATTGTAGACTTCATTAAACCTTGGAAAAATTTTGAAATGGGGCCCATATACATCCGTTTTCAAAATATTGTACGAGGAGACCCGTAGGGTTTGTCTTATTTCCCACTTTCAAGGCTATCTTCAAAATCATTCCACTATGGCACTTCCTAGAGTGAGCATGGAACCACTTTTCCGACCTCACCAAAGGAAAATTTGAGAAAAAAGCCTCATTTTGACATTCTCATGGTCAACCGTCCGTCTATGAAGTCATTAAACTGTCTACATGTTATTCATCTCTCGATATCTTCATTACTTCCCTCAAGTTTTGATTCTAGTAGAATATTTTCTTTGGAAGGGCATTAAGGATACCAGGAATAAGAGGAGTATACTCAGCGTGGAGCAACAGTGGAGGTGGAACGCGCCTACCATGATGATAGACCGTGGCATTTTTAGCGACAACATTAGTAGAAGAAGAAGTGTTAGGAGGTGGTGTAATTGTCCGTGTAGTCCAAAGGACAAATGAGTTCTAAATAGTAGAAGAAAACCAGATTTTTTACTTAGTAAGACTTCAAATGGGTCTAATTTCTTCAACTTATCCAAAGATTCACTCTCTAACAATACCCCATGTGACTGTCTCGTAATTATTATTTATTCTTTTGGGTCACTAAGGTTGAGGTATCAATGCCTCTTCTTTGCAGTGTCTAAAACACCAAATAATTCTTTTTCATTTTCAAACCTAAACAAGACTTCCCGAATTTTATCATCAGACCGCCTTATCTATGATTCTTCTAAAATTTCATAGGACAAAGCTAGTGTAATGGAGCACTGATTGCAGATATCGCCTGAATGCATCTCGAAATTGTGTTTGATTATCCACTATAGAAGGTAGGTTAGATCTATATTTTCCTCGTCTATCTCCTTCAAGCCACCTTAAGCATGAATTTTTGAAATTGAGTCACCAGAAGGTGTACTTACATCGCATTCCGAGCCTCACTACTAAGAGTTTAGCTTCACTTTTGCACAAAAACTTTGGAAAATTAATATTCAAGCCTCCCAAATAGACGCACTCAAAAATGTTACATTGCAGAAGTTTTACTTGACCACGTTATCAAAATAATTAGTGTAATCGTTTAAACTGATTTTCTAATCAAGCGCTTATTTCTATAGTTTGAGAGGGCTTCATAGGTTTACTATATTGAATAATGATGTTGATTCAAGATGCATAATTAAAGTGGTGAAATTATAACTTGTTTTTTATGATTGCAAAGTTGAAATAATGCATGCTTGCTACTATTGGCTTATGGAGTCAACAATCAGTATTTTAGGACAAAGGTTCATACGATTTAACATAATGAGGTACAGGTCTTTAATGTGCAACTCACATAAAACATAGAAAACACAAATATTTATCACAAAAAGGAAGTCGATAGAGCATGAAATTATGAATTATGATAATATAGAGATGAAATCGATTACAAGCGATAAAACATAAGATAAATACTCAATAAGACATCAAAAACCCTGCGATATCTTAAATTGATAATATAGAATCACTTTGTATTATTGATAGTCAAAAACATAAAAGATGTTAAATGGTGCAAATGTTCTCCAACCCTTTACTACTTCGATGATGTTGAATTGCTGCAAATTATATCATTTGAAACAGCGATGATTCACTGTGGCTATATCATCAATCTTCCTATGATACCTTCATAACCTAAATACATAACTTCAACAAAAAATTGACAACTACAATCTTTTAGAAGAAACCATCTCTTGGTAGGACTTCAACCTTGATTATTATCATTATCTTATTTGTGAAACAATTACGATGGTTGGCAACAAATATCGATGATGATTTGAGACATGACCAAATTCAGTCTAATTTTACATATTAAATCATCCGGATTTGTGGAGCATGACTCGCTTTTTAGAAAATATGACCTCAAGACGACATATTTTTACTTGCGAGCTATCTTCATAGCACTTCCTTCTAGTCATAAGTATGATAATATGCCCATTGACATGTTGAGGTCTCAAGCTAGCCAAAACTCAGCTTTTAAGATGCTAAAAACCTTTAACACTGCTTGCTTGAGAAAACATGATGTCAATGTTTCAATAGTTTATGAAAGTACAGCTTTTCCATCTACTTCTTCGATTCTGTCGCTCACATTTTTCAGTGATAACAGCTTGAATAATGGCATGGAAGCTAATATGACGGCATGGAAGCAAGATGAAGTGACATGGAAGCTAAGACGACGAAAAAATGAAAGGCAAATATGAATATTGATGAAGAATGATCTAAAAGCAACCTGGAAGGTTTAACAAAGTTGATTCAAGAAATGATTCTAATGGAGAAAAGGTAGTAGAGGAAACTTCATGATGAGAACAAAATAAATGTTAGTTGGGTGATTTCAAAAACTCTACCTGACGAAGACCCACCATATTCCAAAGACTTATATGATAGTTTGAAGGCAAGGATCCTGAATACGGATACTATAGATGTGATAATATTTTGATCTCCATAATGTGAAAAACACACAAAAGGTATGCATTGAAACTTTATATTTATAGAACAAAATACATTTGTATGGCATCGATATTTTTCTTTGTAAAAAAAATACTTGATCGGGCTTTTTATGGAGGAAATGATACATTATGAGGATACAAAGAGCAACACCTTCTTTAGCTGACGATTTAATTTAAACAAAAAGGGTTCAATGGTGGAGCACATTGAGGACTTCCAAAAATTGAATACAAGGGTAATTAATATTCTAGAGGAACACATGATTGATGTCTTCAGGGAATTTAAAGGACATAACATCCAACATGAGGTTCAACTTTGGGAACTTGATTCATTGAGAAGGCATTCAGTTGTCCGTAAAAATAATTATGGTGACAAGGAAGCCTACCACTCACATTTATAAAGATGGGAAGTAACATCTTTAGACTTCCACAAATCACAAGGTTGGAAACACAACAATTGAAGAAAAAGAGCAAAGGGATTTGCTACAACACAGTTGATAGAAAACACACTAAAGGTCATAAGTGTGTTGAGAAGAAATTATTTACATTTAATGTGGAGGAAGAAAATGAATAGGAAACTTAAAAGAGAAGAGGATATACACCAGGAACCAACCTCAGAGAAATAAATAATGAGTCCGACCATATCCTCACGCTGGCATGAATTAACACTCCTCAAACTTTGAAGATATGCGATTTTATCAAGAAGAAAATGTAATAGTGTAAGCATTGATTCGGGGTATATCCATAATTTTATTCATTTTAAGGTAGCTAAGGAATCAATTTGATTCCTATACCCAACAATTGCAGTGTCATGATGACAAATCGAGGAACAATAAATTTCTAGAAAGTGTCATATTATCAAGTAACCATGGGGGAATATGTGTATTGATGTAACACCCTAAATTTCTATGCTTTTTAATTTGACATTTGAACAAAATCCAAAGGGGAAGTGGACCCCAATGGAGAAACACGTGGATTTTATTTGACTATTTATTACAAAATAAATAGAATGTTTATGTGTGCAAGATGACTAGATGAAGATTTGAGATCCTAAACTCTTGATCCATGACGATATGGATAAGGTTAGACTTTCCCAAAACCTTTCAGAAAACTGAAAGGAATACACAAATTAGATTGAGATAGGAAATCTAATTTCCTAATGAAGAGGAAAGTAATTAGAAGAGGAAGAAAGTTGTAAAAGCGAAAAATAACTTAAAGTACTCCTCATTGAGGAAGTCGACATAAATGTCCCGAATTTCGACGAGATATTGTGCTTGGAAAGTTAATCGCTAGAAATTAGAACTTCACTGCGTGACGATGAAGGTTGACCAAGGAAGCAAGGATCTTAGCTTGGGGATGGTTAAGGAGATATAACTCTATGGTTGGGAGGACTATCATATGAATCAATATGCACCTAGAATTAAACTAATTTATAGTTACATGAATTTTCTGTTGACTACGCTTATGTTAATGAGTAAATTAATGGTACGTTAAAATTTCTTCGATACCATACATTTAAAAGACTCTAAATGAAGCAGAGATACTTATAAATATTGTATGGTTGTATAATATAGTCCGATGTGAGATCCATCTACTCGACCCTAAAACCAATAATCAGCTTTAACCGAGATCAAAAGATCTCTCGTGAGAAAATACTTTTTATGTATAAAATAAAGAATAATATTATTATTTATATAGATATATATATATATATATATATATATATATATATTCATGAGGATATTAATATAAAAAATAGAATATTTTACCTATAAAAGAATGATGACCTATTCTACTATTGCTCAATAAAAGATAATTATTAGTAGGAAATACAATGTCAATGCTGACTTAAAATACAATCTTAATAATAATAGTGAAGAAAGTATACATGAAAAGTAAAAATGGAGCCAAGACTGCATTGAACAATAGAATTTAAACATATATGGGACAGAAAGCATAAGTATTACAAATGATGAATATTACCTAAGCATCATAATTAATTAGAAGTTGCATCTTATTTTGAATTATAGAATTACTATAGAAATTTGTTCCTAATTATCAACATTGTACAAAAATAATTTGAAACGGTATCCGAGATTTGTTCTCGTTAATTATCAGGGAAAACAATAAAAATAATTTTTATACAACATATCTAGTTGGTGCTTATTGAAAAAGTTGCGCTTCATTTAATTACAAATTATTAAGAAATCTCAGGTGGATAGAACAAGGATAAAGGGAAATAATAGCTTATGTGCAAAACGAAACCTACAGACTAGTATTTGGAATACGAATATATTACTTCGTCTTAATTACTAATTAACAACTCTAAATCAAAATGGAACTAGTATTACAATAGAGGATCACCATAAATAAAACAAAACGGTGGCATAATTATAATTCGTAGGTACATATACATTATTCGGGAATATTTGGCATATTAAAGTTTAGAGAGTATCCGTATCAATATCTCGAGTTTTAAAATTAATTACAAATTAAAATTATGATTACTTCTTTAAAAGGATTGATCCCTAGTCAAAGAATTCGAAACCAAAACACAAACATACTTGGGAAATTTTATCCCCAAAATCGAAATACGAGGAAACATAAATACCGACTTGTGTCAAAACGACAGCTCTTATTATTAGTAGTCATTCCAGGAGAGATAAATAAAATTTTCCACAAATTAAAATCCATTGAGTAAAATATTTACTTGCAAATAAACGAATGTACCATTAGTACATATATATATGTATATATATAAAACGGACTAAAGGATAACTAAACAAAAAAATAAGCAAGATGAAATTGAAAGTAGTAAATTGTGTGGAAATGAGAATAGATGTACTTATATATATATATATATATATATATATATATATATATATATATATATAATTCTACAATGTTGGAAGATCCTTGGAGGAATGAGAAGGAATTACAAGTAAATTGATTTCAATGAATTAGTAATGGAAGTAGAAAGATAAAACGAAGGATTATTAGAGAAATTACCTGGTAAAGTTATCCTAGTAGAAATCGAAGGAAAATAGGGTAATAGGAACAAAACATACTACAATGAGAATTGATTCCAAGTTCAACCACGAATGCAGAATCGACATTGAAATCCAATCTCCTTGCGTTGACTCTTCTACAAGAAAAACAACCAAGATGCGTAAATCAATAGAAACCAAGATAGTGCTGAGACGCACAAGCAAGCAGAAAATAATGATCAAATTAGCTAAGATAACATTAAAAAACAATATGTGATATTATATGCAATTCGAAACTGGTTGTTCCAAAATAGAGAGCATTGAAGTGGAACCTTGAAATTGTCAAAGGTAGTACCATACCAAAGATTTTGGAAATTAAAAAATACCCAGTGATATTCCAAGTCAAGACGAAAATAGTACACCTGAAATGAGCCATGCTTCGAACATAAGTGGTGTCGTGCCTCTCACAGGAATTTATAGCTGCAAATCTTAATGAATCTTAATCGGAAAGAAAGATGAAAAGATACAAACGATGGGTATAAATGTCAAATCTGTAGATTTTAAAGAGGGCTGAACTATCAACATTAGAAATTGAATCAGTTCAACCCAATTTGAAAACTAATGAAGAATTCAACACAGTAACAAGGAAAGAAATAGGTCCAACAAAATTTTCTCGATAATAAGTTTATCATCCTCCATTATTACAATAATGAAACACTATATTATTCATAAGATCATAAAACCAAACTTCTAAATAGCAGAGAAAACAATTCCGAAATTGAAGTTCAGATTCTATGGGTGGCTCACATGGAATTTGCAACAAACCAACGTGACCATATAATCATGAAAATTTCGATAGAAGGAAAACGTAGAAGTTACCTTTCGGAAACAAGAAGACATCAAGAAGTTGAGAGTTCACGTTGACCTTATGTAGTGCTCCAGGATGAAAGGATTGAGGTGCAGAGAAATTTGAGACCTATGAAAATTTTAACACAACAAATGAAGCCCGGAGGTAACAAGCTCCATAATATACTCGGATAAACCCTAGCCCATCGCTCATCTCCACCGTCCATGTGAGAACAATGCTCAACAAGAGAACATCAAATAAACTAAAAAGAACCTCGAAAACCAAAATAGAGCCTAACACAAAGGTAGAAAATCTCCCGGGTACATCTCCGGATGCATAACTAATGAGACGGTACAAAATACCCACATATGCTACTAGGAGAGGAATAACTAATGCCACTTAAACGTTTCGAATTAATATCCACTTTACACAAATACCTTGAAACAAAAATCGAGAATATAAGAGCATGGGTAGAGTTTAAAACATCGCTATAGTGTATTAAATGAACTGACATATGGTGGTCAAGCCTCGCATTTGTTTCAAGATATTTCAAAGAAACCTAATTATGAACCTAAGAACTTGAAAACCAAATTTCGAGAAGTATTTGTTGGAATGTAATCTATAAATGGATTGAAACAAGTTATAAATCAAATGAAACCTAGCATGAAGTCAACGTGAGGACGATGGTCCTACACAAAAAGAAAAGATATAACATGGAGATGGAGGAAAATTGATATGAGGCATTGATCGATTTGCTAAAACCATGATTAAATAGTGTATTGGGAAATTAAACAAGTTCTTCATTCAAATGTAGGAATTCAATTAATTTATTAATTAAGGGATGGATATATATATATATATATATATATATATATATATATATATATATATATATATATATATATATGTGTGTGTGTGTGTGTGTGTGTGTGTGTATTCACTTTCAAAAGGTAATGAATGAGAAAAAAGGATAGATTTAATAGAAATACCTTTAGGATTTTAAGTGAAGGAAAAATTTCTTTTAATTGGTTTTCATAAACCTTAAGAAATATTAAGGTCTATGCATATATATTGTTGAGAATACCATTACTTAAAAGTAAACCCATGATATTAAGATGAGAATGTCTTTAAACCACATAATTTTTTTTTTTGTTGTGAGAGACATTACAAATGGTATCAAATCTTGGAAAAAAAATACTGGAAAAATTATGTGGTTTCGCTACTGTGCTTCTATATGTCATGCAGAAATTTTTTATGCATTTTAAGTTTCTAAATACAGGTTATGTTGAATAGAGGAATAACGTTTAAAAGCAGAATCAAACCATGACTAAAGGGGGACGTTACTGTATGCAGATCCGGGTGGGGAGAAAACATGCCGCATCCAAATGCTCCGTTGATGGCTATGTTGCATAGAATGAGTAATCGAGAAATTGGACAACTTAAGAGCCACAACGACAGCCATCTTTGCCGTTGAGGAGCAAGAAGAAATCATTAGAGAACTCAGTTCACTAATAGCCAAGAAGGTGAAGGTTCCAAGAAAGAGAAAAGGAAGAGTCAATTCCTCGCATGTGTCCGAGGAAGATGACGCCACTAAACAACAAGCCTAGAAAAAGAAGGAATAACAGTGAATTTTAAAAATAAAACCTCCCTCCTATGATGGAGAGAAGGAAGAATATTCCGAGGCATGGCTGAATATGATAAAGTACTTTTAGGTTTATGAATGAGAGTAATTTAAGAGCCGTGACACATACCCACTAACCGCAAGGTAAGGCTACCTTGTGGTGGGAGGAAACAAATGGTTCACGCCATTGTTAAGAAAATAGTGGACTTGGGAAGATTTTCAAGTCAAGTTCAAAACCGATATTTCAATGAATGCTACTATGATGACAAGGAAAAAGAGTTTCATGAACTCACAGAGTTGGGACAACTCACCATAGATGAATTTGTCACCAAGGTTCACAAACTGCGACGATATGATGTCCCTTTATATCCGAGAGGAGAAGGCAATGGCATGTGGAGGTTTCTAAACTCATTTTCCTATGGTGTACAAGGAGAAAATAGGAGTTCGATAATCCAAAAACAATGGATCGCTGTGAGGAAAGCCAAATTATGCTACCAATAGTTGCACACTGAGCAAGGAAAGAGCCGGACAAACAAAGGTGAATTCAAAGGGAAAGTAGAAATAGAAACCCGCTTATTTGAAGAACTTGGTAGGAACTTATCAAGCCGAAAGAAATTTAGCAAGATAAGTGAAAACTGGGAAAATGCTCAATCTCAAACTGGCACCAAAACAAATAGATGGAATAATAAGAAGAAGAACCCTTAAAATGCGAGAGCCTTTGAAGTGCTGGGGTTGTGGAGAGACTCATTTATCAGGACTTTCCACATCGAAATATTCAATACAAAGACAAGCAAGCCGGCGAGAGGCCACTACAAAAGAAATGACATAGCAAGGAACATCCGCACCACTGAAAACTTAGAAAACCGATACAAGAAGAACATTAGTCTACTATGGTTGAGAGATGGGAAGGCAAGGACGCCAATTAACTGCTACAATTTTAATAGATCCGTGTGCATCTTTGAGTTATATTATTTCGCAAGTTAGTAGAAAAATGTAAACCTGAAACATAGAAGTTTCAGCAAGCCTTGGTTGGTCTAGTTAGCCACCGGTACCAAATGCAAGATAACTCATAAAGTTACCTCCAATGGCCAAGAAGTTGAATGATTACCAACAGAGGTAAATTTAAATATTCGTACTCATTGGTTCATATGATAAAATCGATAGGAATGGATTAAGAAAGATAGAACCAAGATTGATGACAGGGTTTAATGTTAACTCATTAATCTATTGAATATATAGAGTGGGGAAAAACTGAAGTGGCATTAGTGTGAGAAATCAACCCATTCCCGAGAGAGATTGCATCTCACTCTTCAATTGAAAAGAACTCGGCTAGAAAAAGATACCAAGTGTATGCGGTGCATATTGAAGAATTAGGGACAACAATCGGTAGAAAAATTAATAGAGACTTTACCAAAGGATAAGAGAATTTAAAGAAGTATTTCATCTTCCCCTAAAAGAGAAAACACTTTTCAATTGATTTAGTGCCCGGGCAACACTGGGCCTAGAGCCCTTACCAAATGAGCCCCCGAGCTAATGGAGCTAAAAATGAAATTACAAGAATTGTGGGACAAAGGGTACATCAGACCGAGTGTATCTGGGGAGCACCTATGTCATGAAAAAGAAGGATGGTACCTTCCGAATGTGTATTGACTATCGTCAACTAAATAAGTTGACTATCAAAAATGTGTATCCGTCACTTCGAATAGATGACCTCTTTGATCAATTTAGGGAGCCTCTCGTGCCTAAGATTGATTTAAGGATGTTATCACCATTTGAGAATTAAAGAGGAGGATATCAGCAAAAGTATTTCAAAACCCAAAAGATGGACACTATGAATTTGTAGTCCTACCATTCTAGTTGAAAAGATGCCTACTTTCTTTATGTGCTTAATGAAGAGGTCTTGAATAAATACTTAGATAAATTTGTACTAGTATTTATTGACGATATTTTGATCTATTCATAAATAGTGAGGTAGAGCATAGAGAGCACCTGTGAATCATGCTGCACTCTATGAGAATCACCATATGCCAAGTTTGGCAAATGTGAATTTTACAAGGATAGAATTCAATATTTGGGGCAGATAATTTCTAACAAGGATTGGCTATCGACTCCGAGAAGACAAAGTCCATTAGAGAATGGCTCGCGCTTACTGATGTATCATCAGAGATCACGGATTGCGTTAGGGGTACTACGTGTTTCCAGAAATATTTTTCGCTTTAGCCTATCCCATAACTTCACCGTAAAGGAAAGGTACAAAATTTGGAATGGACGGAAAATGCCGAATAGATTTGAATAACTAGATTGAATCTCATTGAACACCTATTCAAGATTATGATCCAAGGAGATGAAGTATGTACCGATGCGTGTGGAGAGGTATTAGGGAGTATTATTGCAAGAAAAATTCAGATTGCCTATGAATCTAGAAAACTTAAGAAACATGAATGTTAATTACAAGCAAAAGATCTTGAGTTAGCTACCTGTGAATTCATGCTCAATATGTGGCGACACCGTCTTCTAGGAAAGAAATTTATTCCGATGATGATCACACCCAGCCTTAAAGTATTTCTTTCACCTAAACAGATTTGAATGTTAGACAAGCCAGATGGCCGTTCTTTTCCCCCGAGGACTTGACATGGAAATAAAAAATATCGTGAGGAAAAGAAAACAAAAATTACCGATGCCCTGAAGGGTAATATATTATATGTATCAGCAAGAACATTGGGAGGAAAAGCTAAATTTGACTTAGAAGGATAGTTCAAAAGGTAGCAGATCAAGATCCAAGCTATGAAATGCAAATTCAGACCACGAAATGAGAGAATGAAAGGGATATAAATGAGAACCTGAGAGAAAGAATCGTATTTGTTATAGAGATAGATTGTACATTCCCAATGAGCATCATGGAAAAGGAAATTCTAGATGAATACAACACCTTATTTCCGGACATCTTGGAGATAGGGAACTACTTACAACTTGAAAAGAAGTTATTTTGGCCAGAATACCCAGAGGATGTAGAAAACTACCCAGCTCGATGTATGGAATGTCAATGGGTAAAAGTTGAACATCGCATCCACTGATCACAAACTTTACCAATTGCGAATGAAATGGGAAACTGTTTTCATGGACTTTATAATTGGGTTACCAAGAACCAAATATCAAGACAGACTCGTGATGGTAGTAAGACACTTAACGAAGGCCGAACATTTGTTCGTTAAATCTATCATTAGGGAACAAAAATTCTTACAGCAATGTGTTCATGAAAGAAATCATAAAGGCTATATGGGGCCCCCAAAATGATTATTTCGATAGAGACGCCAAGTTCATTGCAACCTTTATAGCTAGGCATGGGCACTAAATTAAACTTGGCATCAGCTTATCACCTCAAATGGATGAATAAACTGAGAGAACAAATCAAATTCGAGGATATGCGAAGGATGTGATAGGATGGATAAAAAATAACTAAATGGGAATACTATATACATTTAGCACTTGCCTATAACAATAGCTATCAAACTTGATAGGTGGAATGAGTCCATTTGAAGAACTCCTCTATGGAAGAAAATGTCACACTCCCTTGAGCCGGAGCCAACCCGAAGATAAATTAGTGCTTGGGCCACGTACACTTTGCGTGCAGGGGAAATGGAAAGAGTTGATAAACAAATTCAGAAAATATCAAGACAGCCCCTCAAGATCGGTAGAAATTTTACGTAGAAAATAAGAGAGCACACCGAGAGTTCAAAGGAGATGATCATGCACCGTGGATTAAGCTCCAAGAAGAGCACTACTTTGGTAGCCGTGCAAAATTGGCTCCTAGATACGTGGACCGTTTGAAATACCGGAAAGGGTGGACGCAGTGGATTATAAACTAGCCTTACCCATGATGTTGGTCTGATGTGCTCTGCGTTTCTTTATTGAAAAATATGTTGATGATTATATTTCACATTATTGATTGGAATGTGATTCAGGAACTGTATGAATTTTCCGTGTTTTCACTAAATCTTGAGCCTGGCACTGAATCAGAATCGAAGGTAGCTGCAGAGTAAAGCAGGCAATGGAAGTAATTTTACCGCCGGGCTAGTCTTTACATTTCAGGTGAAACTAAGATATATGATTCATAACCATTTTCATATAGAATCATGAAATATTGTCAACACCAAGGATGTTGTTTGTTTTTAGAGGGAATGTGTAACACCCTTAAATTACAGAAGTTTTTTAATTTGATGAACAAATCTGAAAGGAAGTGGACCCCAAGGGATAGGATTTATTTAATTATTTATTTATAAAAATAAATAGAATACATGTAGGTGCAAGATGACTAGATAACATTTGCATCCAACCTTTGATCCATGAGGATATGAATAAGATTAGACTTTCCCAAACCTTTCAGAAAAAAAACTTGAGAGGAATATTACTAAATTAGATTGGGATATAGCACCTAATTTCCCTAAATTTAAAGAGGAAAGTAACTAGAAGAGGAGAGGTAAAAGTCAGAAGTAGAAAAGAACACTTTAAAGTACCTCATCGAGGGAAGCCTAAGCAAAAACAAGAATACCATTCCGAATTTCGGATGCGTAATTGTAGAAACAGCTTGGGAAAGCATTACTTAATAAACTCAAGCCCAGACGTAGCAAGAGGGATATCACCAGCGAAGCAAGGATCTCACCGAGGGTGAGTTGATGATAGAAATATTTTACAGGAGGACTAGATCCACCTGTGATGCACCCGTAATTAAACTAGTTTATAGCAACGAATTTACTCATGGTTGAATTTCCTGATAAAGGTTATGCTTAATGAGTAAATTAATTGGTGGTATGCTGAAATTCTTGATAACGGCGATTTGACAGACTTAAATGAAGTAGATACTTCATAATCAGAGTATTAGTATGGGTAGTCCGATGAGATCCATATACTGCATCGCCTAAACCAATAACCGGGTTTAAATCAGATCGTGATTACGTAGAAAAGGATACGGCAATATTGAATAATATTATTATTGTGCTAGATATGTATATATTCATGAGGAAGCTACATTAATATGCATGATAGAAGATTTTACCAGAAATAATGATGACCTATTCTACCTATTGTTCTAATCGCGGATAATTATTAAAGGTGAAATACAGTAATAATAAAGTTGACTTAAAATAAGCAATCTTATCAAGAGAAAAGATGATAAATAGAAGTAAAATGAAACTACAAGATCAGATGGAACATATAGAGAATTAAACATATGTAGAATAGAAAGCATAAGTATTACAAACAGATGAATATTACCTAATGCTACATCATAATTAATGAGATGCATTCTATTTTGACTATAGAATTACTATAGAAATATATTAATTAATTATTAATGACTGTACAAAAAAATTATTTGAAATAGTATCTCGATATTTTGTTCGTTAATTAATGTAGGTGCACAAAATAGATTTATACAACATATCCAATTGGTGCTTATTGCAAAGTTGCATACCATTTGATTACAAATTAATATTAAGAAATCTTAGAAGAATAAGGATAAGTACATAATATAAAAAGAATAAAAAACAAATACATTTGAATACGAATACCACTTTTGCCTTAATATTCAATTAAAAACTCTAAATCGGAAGTAGGACTAGCATGTTACAATAGAGGATCACCATAAAAAAAAAAAAAACGAGTATAATTATAATTCCCGTAGTTACATATAAATTATCCTCGAAAGAGATTAGGCATAATAATAAATGAGTATCCGTATCAATCGAGTTTTGAGATTAATTAAAAATTAGAAATTGGAGGCTTCAAAAGGATTGGGATCCCCAAATAAAATAATTTAAAACCAAAATACGTATACTTGTGAAATTTGATCCCCAAATCAATACGAGGACACGAAATACCGACTCCGTGTCAGAATGAGATGTATTATTAGTAGTCATTCCAGTGTAAGGGATAATACAATTTTCAAAATTAATATCCATCGAGGTGGAGTATTTTACCTACAAATAAATGAATGCACCATTAGTACATATATTATATATATATATATATATATATATATATATATATATATATATATATATATATATATATATATATATATATATATATATATATATATATATTTAATGTATGATAACTAAACAAAAAACAGACGATACGGAGTCAAAAAGTATAAATCGTGAATGAGAATAGACGCATCTTTATACATACGGATGATATATATAATTCTACAATGTTGGAAGATCCCTGGAGGAATGAGGCGGAATTAGCAGTAACTGATTTCAATGAATTATTAATGGAAGCGTGTTATTAAATCTATTAATATTAGAGAAATTACTCGTAAAGTTCTCCTAGTAGAAACTAACGAA